>JAQMYJ010000033.1:33421870-33439841 GCA_030014305.1 Clarias laeviceps | reverse complement strand
ATTGACATTTGCCATCTCCACATCATTGCATTCAGTTTTTATTCACAATTTGTTTAGTGTCCCAACTTTTTTGGAATTCGGTTTGTATATAATGTTTTTTTTTCTGGATTTTTGATTGAAATAACTTTAAAATAACATTATGATAATTATAGACCTTTCATTTCTTTGTAAGTGGGCAAAAATACAAAATCTACAGGGTATCCAATAATTATTTTCCCCACTGTATTTCTGTAATTATTCTGATATCTACTGTACATCTAATCTTGAGAGTTGTCTCTCTCACCCTGCTCTTGTTTCAGGATATTGATGAGGAGATCGAGGCAGAGTACAACATTCTGAAAGCGCTTTCTGATCATCCCAATGTGGTGAAGTTTTTCGGAATGTTCTACAAGAAGGATCCTAAAAATGGGGACCAGCTGTGGTTGGTGCTTGAGGTAAAACATCATGCATTTCCTCACTTTAGCCTAAGTGCAAGGTGTTTTTTATGATGTGTCTAAAGTTATGGAGACTTTGGTGTAAATGTAATGAGAATGTTGCACTGTGAATAGAATTCTCAACATGAGTGAACACAAAGTCCATACTCTCACAGGTTAACTTTGACTAGTTATGTAAAGGACAGTTTATAGATCAAAACTTTTTGGTCACACACGGCATGCGGATTTGTGTTAACAGGTTTGTTTCTTCTCTATTATTCGTAATCACATCTAAATTCTGGCCTATAACTCCATCTCAATCGGCATGTGAGGTTTGAAGCAGGTTTGTGTAAACAAAAAAAATTGTAGCTTGTGTTGGTTAATAAGCCAGCAAAGTAATCCTGAATTGCTAAAGGATGATGAGCCTGAGATGTGTTGTTTCAATCATGTATCATTCAGTAAGCATTTTATCTGGGTTAGGGTCAAAGTGAATCTGTTACTGTAGATAATGATGGCTACAGTCAAGGCATAGGAGCTGATGTAAATAATTTAATAATTTAATGAAAAAAAATATCCCTGACATAACACCCGATCCCAGGACAACCCTCTAAAATCTTTCAATCTTCCAACACATAGGCTGTAGTGTGTCCATTGCTTGGCATGGAGATGGGATCCTGACTTTACATTCTCTGACCCAGACAGGGTAGCAAACAATGTTCTCAAATCTGGATTACGAAACAACCACCAAATTCTCGAACCCTAGCAGCTGAACAAGTCCACAACCCGGGGAGGTGGAGCAGATACAAAATCCTTCAACCTTCTGGGTCTGTTCACCATCCTAGGTTTGAGAACTCCCTGCTCAGCCGGGATGTGGAACAGTCAAGAAGTTCTCAGACCCAGGAGGTGGAACAGACACAAAGACCTCAAACCCAGGAGGCAGAGCAGATGTGAATTCCTCAAACCTGGGAAGCGGAGCAGACACTAAGTCTTCAAAGCCAGGTGGCAGAGTGAGCACCAAATCCTTAAACATGGAGGGCAGAGTAAGAATGATGTACTAGGCGTAGAGGGGGTGCAGTCTTTTGCTGAAAAGGGCCGGGCACGATTCATGGCAGGGCCCAGGCGGTACATGGCTCTTTGAAGGCTCCTCTGGGTATTCCAGGCTGTCTGAACATAGAACAGTGCTCTCAGATTTAGCAAGAGTATCAAGTTCACAAAAGCAGACTGGGCTTCCACCCTCTGTCAACATAGTCACATTTAATAAGGAAAACTAAACACAAGAACCAAAACCAGTTTGAACACGGGACCATACAAACAGATCAGATCAGGAACAATATAAAAACAGATCTGAGACAAAAGACACTAGAATGGACTGAAGCTTAAATAAAGGAGGTGATCAGGACAATACTGAACACCTGTGAATACAGGAAACAGTTAACACTCAGGTAGAAATAAAAACACACTGGGTGCAGAGCGGCCTCCAGGAGTCAGGGTTTATCTGGAGATGAGGTGGGAATATGTCTAGAACATACTGTACTTTATAACATGCTGTGTTATGATTTATGCTAATTTATGTGCATATTCATATATGTTCATTTGGCATTCAACTAAGCATCAATTAAGTACATGATAACTTAATTTGTTAATAACAATCACTGCATTGATGCCAACCAAAGGAATATGTAGATGTGAGTGTGTGTATATGTGTGTGAATGGCAGCAGGGGGGCGGGGAATGGATTTGGAATTGGATTGGGAGCCATGGCAGCAAATATAATGGTAGCTAGTGTAACCAAATAACACACACACACACACACACACACAAATACAAAGTCAACTGTGCTATAAAACAATGTAGATGAATTAAAGCTTGACCAATAATACAAGTTAATTAGCTTAATACACTCAGTGATTAATAAAAATAAAATAAAAAAACTTAAATTGAGGTGCAGTAAAATGTGGTAGTTATTATACTGTATATTTATAGTGTCTGTAAGAGCCAGACCCAGTAGCGTCTATATCATGTGCCTGTTCAAATGCATAACCATTTCCAGGGTTGAGGGTTCGATTCCTGCTTTAGTGCCTGTTTAGTTTGCTTGTTCTGTGCTTCGTGGGTCCTTCGGGTATTCCAACGACATGCAGATTAGGCTAACTGGTGTTTCCAAATTTCACATAGCGTGTGCGCGTTTGTGCCCTGCAGTACCTTTGCACCCCATCCTAGTGCCCCAAGTTCCCTGGGATAGACTCCAGTCCTCCCGTCAAAATAAGTGCTAATGCAATCAGCCATAACTCATTTTTATCAATTACTGTATATACCAGTAAACTTGAGCCAGGACCATGAGCACCCAAGGCTCATCTATACCATATCTAAGGGTCAGTTCGTCCAGTCTTAATCTCACAGAAAAGCCTATGTAGCGCAAATTGCTGAAAATCGGTCAATGCTGGCTACCATACAAAGGTATCAGAATACCCAGCGCACCACAGGCTGCCGCTTATTTGTCTTAGCAGGCAAAGAGTTCAAAGTTGTTGATCCGGCCTCCTAATCCAAATGAACATGGAATGTGTTAGACAAAAATGTTCAATACATGGAGACCCACAACCCACAGCATCCAAATGATCAACCACCTAATGTCTTAATGTTAATGATAACGGCCTTATTTTTTTGCAAATGTAACTGTAATGTTAATGTAACTGTAAATGGATAAAAGTACAAAGAACATCTTCTGATAAATAAAAAAGGAATTTACTTTTTTGGCAAATTGCTGTGCTTTAAGAGAAGTAAAACACATTAGGATATGTTTATTTAGAAAATTAAATAAAAGTTCAGGGGTAAGATTAACTCAGTTTGTTATACCGCCATGCCATTAATTATTTTCCTATAATGTCGACCTGAAGTGTTTATTTCTTATCTATTTTTGTGCCTTATCATTAGGCCTGTGTTAAACCTTATATCACAGTACAGTATATTCTGCTTATTATTATTATTATTATTATTATTATTGATTGTAATGGCAGTGTTGGAACTGCAATTACCTTTACCAAAATAACACCACAGTTATGTAGCAGTGTTTGTATTTCCTTTGCAAGGTTACTGTGCAGCTGGTTGTTATTTCTCGGTGGTGAGAAAACCTCGCTCCTGAGTTCACCATGTTTTATATTTCACTTCCTCCTGAGGCATTTGGAAATGCCACAGGTTTGGTATCAGAAAAATAAAGGGCAATCGAGGCCAACACTTTAACCATGTTCTTTAACCATTACGCACGTCTGTGTGTTTTAGTGTCCCTGACCTTGGATCTCTCACTCTTACCTGTTTCTATCAGAAAGGACGCTGTGTTTGCATGAGGAAGTTGTCTTGTTTTACATGTAGCATTAAGTTGTGTGTTTATTACTGTACTAATGACTTGAGTCGTAAAATGAAAATTAGGATACTCATGTCACCTCATGGGATGTGTGAAAAAGGCGATAAGGTTAGTGAATGAAAGACTGAATGGCAGGAAAATAAGACACACACACACACACACACACATTAACCCTATTCCCGAGCCATGGGCGTGTCAGGGTAAGAAGGGAAAAGCGATGCACCCATCATGCATAGTGTCCACTGTACAAGTCTCTGGAGACAGTGTTATGATCTGGTGTTGCTTAAGTTGATCAGCTCTAGGCTCAGCAATGTTATGTGGCAATAAAATGAAGTCAGCTGACGACCTGAATGTACTGAATGACCAGGTTATCCCATCTATGGAGTTTTTCCTCCCTGATGCCATATTCCAGAACTTTTTTTCCACACATGAACTGAACACCAGTGCTGTAATCAAAGCTAAATGAAACATTAGTGTGTACATTTCTGTACCAGGCAGTGTAGACACAAATATAGTACATATGGATTGTTTTGTCTGGCTTATAAGCTCTAAAGTGATAGTCAAAACAAACAAACAAGTTTAATGTTTAAAAATATGTATTTACGTTACCAGTTCCAAAACAGTATTACTCAATAAATGTCTATGGAAGTAGAAATATTAATATAAATGTGATGATCTTTTCATGCAGTTGTGACACTTTGGTGCAGTGGAGCTGCCTGTTTCGATTAGCTCAGGTTCAGTGAAAGTGGGACACCAAACCAATCTGCCTGTGCTTGGGGTGGTGAGGTGGAGGAAGCTTTAAAGGGACAGTCTTTACCATGTTCATGAATAAAAAACAATATATAATGTAATAATAAAAAAATAATAATCAAGCTACTGAAGTAAATCAAGCCTGAGTGTGTTTTCAGTCATTGTGTTTACTATTTGTTAATGTCAAATCTTGATGTTTTCCTTTTTTCCTTTTGTAAGTATTACAGAAACGGTCAAGCTCAAGGTGCTCATTTTTTTTTCCTGAAAGAGCTTTGCATGTCTTAATGCAAATTCTCCCCATTGCAAAACCCAAACTCAGCAACTCAAACTGGCTGCAGTTTAGCAACTGAGACGTGACAAAGATGGAGGGGGGTGTGACGTAATGAAAGGGGTTAAATTGCCATGGTTACCATCCTCCCCTCTTGTCTGAACTATAATTTTCCATATTTCAGAATGTTTCTGGGTGATTACACAGAGGGCCGGTGCTAAATTGCGCTCTTGGCTTTGTTGGCTCCTGATCAGCTGCAGCGCTGATTGTGCGTCTGTCTGCCTGTGTCCTTTATACTCTTCCTTCTAATTAGAGAGAGAGAGAGAGAGAGAGAGAGAGAGAGAGATCCTGGAGCTTTCATCTGCTTTTGGCAGCGCCTCTGCCTTTAAGGGCCCCGACTCTTCGCCCTCACTTCAAAGAACGGTGATGTTGTGCAAAAGTCATCCATATAAGCCCAATATTACATCGGTAATGATCACAGCAGACTTGTGGGTGTAACACTTCGTTACTGGAACAAGATTTCCTGTTTATTTGTTGCTTGACGCTTATGGCTTTCTCAGTGCATTCACATCTAGATTCGAATTGAAAATTGGCATTGTGGCTGCGTGAATGTTGTGTTTGATGTTTCCTTATTAATAAGCCATTTCTGTTATTTTCCAAGTTCAAGCAAATAGTGCAGGAATAAATTTGTGTGTGCTTTTGATTTTACCCCAGAATAATAAGAGCACTGATTTTTCTTCTAGTATGTAATTAGGACCTGCTGACCCTGTTTAAAAGGAAGAATGAGCAGTAGTGCAGCAAAAAAAAAAGAAAAACACAGAACACTATGTTTTTCGATAAATCATTTTTACAAAATGGCCAGCATTGTCTTTGTTGATCTGGTAATGATTTGTTGTTTTGATACCAACAAACAGTATTTTAACCAGGTTCTAATTTTTTTTCAAATTCAAATATTTAGCAATGCTAGCTTTGAGGATAATTTGTAGAGTAGATTAGTTTATTCCTTTGTTACGCAATATTCTTCCACCCACCCACTGGGAGACATTCATGTCAAACCGGGACTTGTAATGTTGTTGAAGGATTTGAAGCTGTTTGACATTCATATAAGACTTCAAGCACAGTACAATGATGAGACTCTTAGCCTCAGAAAAACATTTCAATGCTGCAGACATTTTAGAGAAGTCCATACATCTGTGAATGACGATCCCAGCCAGAGTGGCTTGGAGCCCACTGCAGTTGTTCTCATGAACATTCAGAGAGTGGAACGCCTAATCCTGGAAAATCGACAAACAACTTGGCGAAACTTGCGGAAGAGACGCATCTGTCTGTGTGAACTGTAAACACAATCATTCACAAACACCACTTGCACATTACAGGAACTCAGTTGGAAGTTATTGCCACATCTCCCATACAGTCCCACCACCCTCCAAGCCATTTCCACATATTCTGGTCATTAAAGGAGTTCCTGGGAGGTTCCTTGCTCATGTTTAGTACTATGCTTACAGAAGTACATTTTTTTCATTCTAACATTCCAACTTTCTTACCCTGTAAATACAGGGTGTGTAAAAATCAACTAAGCAATATACTGTATAATGGCTATAGAATGTGTAGTATCACTGGTGCATCACCCCATTCTGGTCTTACTGTGCATGTGTGGTTGGACCAACATTTTCCAGGATGCTAGGATGACGCGGACCTCATGAACAGCCTCCAAGAAATCCAGATCTCACTCTATGTGATTTTTTTTCTTGTGGGGTTATGGAAAGGAGGAAGTGTACAGGACAAAGCTTCACACAGGAATTCAGGAGGTTTTCAGCAACATCCCAAACGACTTCCTTCAGAAGACTGTCCATCCCTGGACATTTAAGGAAACTGGTTGACGCCACCAGAAATTTAAAGATTGGCTTTCATTTTCTTACGTAATGAAGTACATGTACAATTTGTCTCAATACATTTGTATTAGAATATATGGACTTTATTAGCAATTTTTAATTTCACCCACCCTGTAGAAACTGTTTTCGTTTTTTAAGGTCAGCTGTTCTGAAATTCTTCAAGAAAGTCTCTCATTCATGTTGTTCTTTCAAAGTAATGGTTTCTTTGATGAAATTCAACCAGGAAAGCCTAACTCACACACTCTCCTCTGAACAGTGAATGTTGAAATACAGTTTGTCAGCCATTTGAACTCCGAGAAGCATCCTGTGATGGTCCTCACAAGAGCTGGTTTTGATGTTTTTTTTTCAATTGCACTCAAAGTTTTTGAGATCTTTTGGATTGACTGCCCTTCATTTGTTAAAGTAATGATGCACCGTCTTTTCTTTTTACATAACTGGGTGTTTCATGCCATAATATGGATTTGTACAGTACTTGTAATGGCACTAATAGGGCTATTTACATTTACATTAAGGCATTTGGCAGGCGCTTTTATCCAGAGCGACTTACAGAAAGTGCTTTGAAGTTTCCGTCATCGGATAGATACTTACACTGGGTTACTAGGTTACTAACTAAGTGCCATCAGTCAAGCACTGTTGGGAATTGGATTTTTTGGATTTGTTTTTGGTGGTGGTGGTGGTGGGATTAGTCCAAGTACTGAAAAAACAGAAACGTCTCGAGTTGTCGTTTAAAGATTGCCAAAGACTCATCTGTACAGGCTATTGACCACACCCTTCCTCTGCACAGGACAATTGTCTAAAGGGATATTAAGAATGCAAGACATGTCACAAAATCTTAACAAGGCACACCTGTGAATTGAAAACAATTCCACGTGACTACTGCATCAATCTGATGAGAGAATGCCATAAGCGTGCCAAGCTGTCATCAAAGTTAAGTGTAGCCTCTTTAAACAATTTTAAGTGAAAAACATATTCCGGGTTGTTTAATACTTTCTTGTTTACTGAGTTATTCCATACATGTTATTTCGTAGTTTGGATGTCTTTACATTTAAGGAGAAGGTGTGTCCAAACTTTTGACTGTGATACTAAAAGCAGATTTGTGTCCTCTAGCCAGTGTAAACAGACCTGCAGAAGGTGCAGAGCATGATGGGAGAATTTGCCCTGAGTCTCTAACTGTGAGTAAGGAATGATGTTGATGGCTGTTTGAAGATGACACTAATAACACGCCTGAAGCCTTAGGAAGTTAATCTGGAGTGATAAGTGTGGCGGAGAGGAGCTGCACCGATGGCTTAAAAGAAGTGTTTCAGATGTGACTGAATATAAAATACAAACTGGAGTATCGCTCAAATGAAAAAGCTGTGGTTCAGAAACATGCTCCTCTGATCCCCCAACAAATAAAAAGACAGTACTGTGCCAAACAAATTGAGCTCCCATCATTTCTTCATACTTTGCTTCCAAAGAGCCAGACTTTCTTGTATTCCCCAGGCTTCCTGAAGGACTTTTTGTCTCTCATTATTCAGTTCAGTCCCTGCACCGGAGCAGTTTCAGGGTATTTTTAAAAACAGAGATTTTTCTCTACATTTTGGTATCTGAAAACGGAGCTTTTATAAAACTCCTTCCAAAGTCAAAACTTAGTTTTCAGTGGTGTTTTAGCCAGTGTTTTTGGCTTGTTGTAACGTCACCCAGTCTGCCGATGAGGTCATTGTCTGTGTGCTAGTCTGCTTGATTTAATGTCAGCTTTTGTGCAAAGGTGGACTTACAGTATGTACAGTAAACTAGTGACTGTGTCAACGTTGCTTACCGGACTTTTGTACCTACACACAGTTACTCACACATTACGTTAACAAACAGAGGTGCCTGAATGTACTATATAGCTCACTGCTGCTACATACAGAACTCCGAAGACACAGACCATGCAGTCAGCGATGGACGAGACCTGGTTGGACTTCTACAAAGCGCAACCAGTAATGGCGTTTTGTCTAGGCTTCTGATTTCCCCTTGTTGATTAGGGATTCTCCTAAAAGCACTTTTGCATTTTTATGTGGACAAAGATTTTTAAAACATAGGTTGTGTGGACAGAATTATATATATAAAAAAATAAAAACGGTGGAAAAATCTCTGTTTTTGAAAAATACCCGGCGACGTGTGGGCATGGCCTCTGAAGAATGCTTTTTTTTGTCTTTTAAGTGACCTATGAACTGGCATGACCCAGTGAGAAACAGGTGCAGATGATCAGGCCGGTGATTATTATACTGCTGATGCTGAATGCTGAGTGGTTGGAACAGATAAGAGGGGAAGTGAGGTCGCTGCTGAGGGTGTTACATAAAAAAAGCTAATTTTAAAAAGCTCAAGACCTCTGCAAAATTACTAAAAATATATTAATAAATAAAAACAGACACACCATCGCTGCTGTGTCACTCCACCTCAAAAATTTCCTAAGCTGTGATTCACCTCAAATGTGCAACGTTCAGTGCTGCAGCTATGACAAGATGTCGGTTATAGAACCGATCCACTGTCCGAGCGCTCGCAGAAAGCCTTGGAATATAGGCGACTTTCCTCCCTGTTCGTCTGATCGATACTTTATTTTCAGAAACTCAAGTGTTTTTTGAGCTGTGAGCATAACAGGGCAATTTGTTCTTCCCTGCTGTTACATCAATTAACTTCTTTGTACACGGTGATGGAACAGGAAGGCAGGAGTGGCACAGAGCCCTGCAGGCACGCTGCAAACCAAAGCACAGAAAAGACCCCTGCGTCTTTGGGAATACACACACACACACACACACACACACACACATGTTTCGCTACCCTGACAACATTTCACCTTTTCTTTCCGCTCCGATGATAAATGTGGGTTCGAGCGGCCTCTCCCGAGATCCAGCTTTGTTTTAAAGCGTTCAAAGCTGAACCTTTGCCATGTCTTGATTGCAGGTCTGTAAAAGGTTTTCTTAGTCGAAAAAGGGCTTCTTAATGCTTAACCACAGTTATTCACTGAACCGTGACAGGACTGCGGGATCATTTTGCATTTATTCTTGCGTTATCGTCAAATAAAAATGATAAAGTGTCAAAGCTGAATGGCAAGATGTTTTCTAACTCAAATTATAATACAGATTTGGCTTCTTGAAGTTACTCAACTACTGCTAAACATTGTAATTTGTGTGTGTGTGTGTGTGTGTGTGTGTGTGTGTATTGATCCCATTATTATATGGATACCCAACTACATCTGTGTCTGTTGGATATCCCGTTCCAGATTGCTGTTGTAGTGCACTGGACTGTTCTAGGAAGGCTTTCCTCTAGATTTTGAACATGGCTGTGGTGATTAGGGGACCAGGCACTGATAATGGGACGTTAAAAAGAAGCTCCAGTTCCAGTTCATCCCGAAGGTTGAGTACAGTCAAGACTCTATGCAGGACACTTCTTTCACTCCAACTTGCTCCATTTATATAATGTCTTCATAGAGCTGGATTTGTGGATATCATGGGACATTGTCCTTCTGGGACATCATTATTCCAGTGAAGAGAAATAGTCTACGTACAGGATACAAAGATAGTCTAATCGACTGTGTGCTTCAAACATTGTGGCAACGGTTTGAGGAAGAACCACATATGGGTGTGTCCACATACTTTTGGACATATGGTGCATAAGTGTTTATTGTATAATTGTTCTCTTCCTGCTTAGATGGGATTTACTTGTTTTTGATATTACTGAGATTATACGAGGTGGCACGGTGGTGTAGTGGACCCTCCAGGGTCCGAGTTCGATTCCCGGCCAGGTGTGATTCCCAGCTCTATCTTCATGAAGTTTGCATGTTCTCCATGTGTTTGGTGTGTTTCCTCCAGGTTCCTCCCACAGTTCAAAGACATGTAGGTTATGCTAATTGGCGTTTCCAAATTGCCTGTATTGTGTGAATATGTGGGTATGCCCTGTGATAGATTGGCACCCTGTTAAGGGTGCACCACGCCTCATGCCCTAAGTCTCCTGGGATAGGCTCCAGGCCCCACGCAACCCTAAATACAGGATAAAGCGGTATAGACGATGAGTGAGTGAGTGAGTGAGTCACTCATATTACATGAAAAATAAACCATAACATTAAAACCACTGACAGGTAAAGTGAAGAACGCTGATTATCTCATTGTAGTGGCTCGTATCGAATTGTGAGTTATATTTTGCAGAAAGTGAACAGTGAGTTCTTTAAGTTGACATGTTGGAAGATGGAACAAAAAGGCTAACATCACGATCTGAGCATGGGCCGGGTTGTGATTGCTAGATCTCCAGAGGTCAGAGCAACTCAAATACACCAGGGAAGGGTCTAGAACCTTAAGCAATCGCTAGATCATGTGTTCCAATCCCACAGTGTGTCTCAGAGTACTGTGCCTGGGGTGCCCTTGTCCACTGCTGAAATGTCATTTGTGTGTTTGTGTATAAAGCATTTCCTGTATCTGAAGGATGTTTTATATATCTTACAGTAATATCAGCGTTGTTTTAATATTGCACACCTCTTGCTTTGGACAATTGTTGAATTTGTAATCTGTGTGTGTGCAAAACAGCTGACAAAGTCGCCTTGCATGTCCAGGGTCCGGGTTTAATTCCCACCTCAGGGTTTGCATGTTCTCCCCGAGAGGTGGGTTTCTTCCAGGTACAGTACTCTGGTTTCCTCCCACAGGTCAAAGACATGCAGATTATGTTGACTGGCATTCCCAAATTTCCTGTAGTGTGTGAATGAGTGTTTGGTTTATGTGTGTGTGCCCTGCGATTGATTGGCACCCAGTCGTGCCCTAAGTCTCCAGGGATAGTCTCCAGCCACCTCCGCAACTCTGTTTACAGGATAAAGCGGTGTAGACGATGAGTGAGAGACTCTTATCATTAAGTGTATAAGTGCAGGAATAATTCTACAGATTTCTTATGAAGCTTTGACAGAAGACTTTTCATAAACCCAAAAGTAAATGGGTCTAAACAGGCCTCTCCTTATTTACAGCGGCACTTCCTGTTTGCACATATCACTCCGCGTCATGTCTTCCCCGAGCTTGATCTCAGATGCTCCCAAATAAGAGGCTAGCGTTGTTGCCTTGGCAACACCTAGGCCAATTTTGTGTAATTTCACGATGGCTTTCAGTGGAGAAAAGAGCTTGTACTTACAGTACCTTCACTTTCCTTTCAGGGCAGAGACAGATTAATTAAAGCTGTCTTCAGTCTCCATTGTTCTTTCAACATGAGATGTTTGGTTAAAACACCATTTCTCAAGATAGATCTGAAGAGCAGGGAGATATTTATGCTGCTTCTATGTCTTGAGTCCTTTCGCCTCGAGTCCATGCACATGCTGATGGTATCATTTATAAATACATGTTTCATTAACCAGAACAATTTATTTTTTAATGTGGCCATTGTAACAGTTGCATCATTAATAAACATCTAATCATTTTAAAGATCAGTAAGTAAGAGGCTTGAAATACTGTATGTCTCGAAGATGTTTTTTTCTTAGGACCGTATGTGTGTGTGTTTTGTGTGTGTGAGGGGGGGTGCGCACCTCTTCCAAGTATCAGTGGGAATAATAGACGAGCTGACATTCATCATGTCAATTACACGGTCAGTCAACGTTTCTCCTCCACGCTTTCACATTTTCCACCAACTTTAAGCCTCATTTTCATTCATTTTGTATGTTTTTTAGAAATGCTCATAAATCAATCAAATGTTGCGGAGCACTCACTGTGACCCCGCGACTGACAGTGAAAAGACTTTCTCGTTAAAACTGATGGCCAGCTTGTCGAGCTCATACACGTCACATGACCTACAGTCTAAACCTTCAATTTGTGTCTGGATTTGAGAACTGATTTTTTTTTTTTTTTTTTACATTATGATTAAGTAGCTTCCTCTCACTCAAGGACTTAATTAATAATTAATAATTAAAATTCATTTATTTTGAGAAAAATATTTTCAACTTCCAAGGGGAAAAATGGTTTACAGTCCAGGAAGGATTGAGTGCATAAATGAACATGCTACTTTTAAGAAGTTTTAACAAAATTATTTTTGTGATTGAACTTCGTAAATATTCTAAGATGTTGAGATCCTGGATTTTGATTTTGATTTTCTTGAGCTGTAAACCATAATCACTTTTCGCTTTAATAGCTAATAGATCGAGAGGAGGGCATTGGTGGCTTCCTGCCATGCCATGCGGAAGGCCCGGGTTCGATTCCCAGCCTATTCCCAAACCCCACACAGGTCCCAAGCATGGATAAAATGAGATGGTTGTGTCAGGAAGGACATCCGTGTAAAACTTGTGCCAAGTCACTGTGCAGATTGGATGGTCCGCTGTGGCGACCCCTCGACAGGAGACTAACAACATGTTAGTCTAAAGCCTTTACTTTAGTTAGTTGGCTACATTCAAGAAGAAAAGCCAAACACTGTATGTTCACTGCCTTACAACCAAAATCTTAATAAGTTAGATCAAAGTCCAAGACTGGACTCAAGTTCTATATGCAATTAAAAGTTGTGGGTAACACTTTATTTGAAGCAGTCATATATATGGTGACATTAATGCCCTTAAACTGATTTTCCATTCTTTACATTGTTGCTAATCATGTTGGAACTGGCGTAGGATTGTTTTCAGGAGTTGGGCTTCCAGTGAAAGAAACTGTTAGTGCTTTAGCATACAGTACCAAGACATTTTGAACAATTTTATGATCCTTAGGTGGGAACAGTTTGGGCCGAGCCCAACTACTGATAAACAACTCCACACTAGTTCCGATATGACGGCGTACCAGCAAGGTCCATTAAGACATGGATGAGGGAGTTTGGTGTGAAAGAACTTGACTGGCCTGCTCAGAGTCCTGACCTCAACCCAATAGAACACCGTAGGGATAAATAATAGATAAAAGACTGTGAGCCAGGCCTTCTCGTCCAAAATCAGTGTCTGACCTCACAAATGCACTTTTGGAAAAATGGTCAAAAATTCCCATAAACACACTCCTAAACCTTGTGGAAAGCCTTCAGAGTTGAAGTTGTTATAGCTGCAAAGGGGGCGGGGCCAACATCACATTAAACCCTATAGCTTAAGAATTGGATGTTACTCAAGTTCATATGCATGTGAAGGCAGGGCGAGCGAATTCTTTTGGCAATATAGGGTATATATTAGTCTCTTAGTGACAACATTTGGTAAAGATTTGCTTTTTGTTACATTCAGAACACAAGCTTTTATCTTCAGCTTGTTTTATCTTCGATCATTTATAAAATGTACTTTAGCTGCTGCCATTTCTTTAAGTTTTATTTTATTTCTACACTCATGTGATTTATTATATTGTCCTACAGATGTTGATCTGTGATATCTTGGACCGTGATTATTGTACTTTAAATAAATGTACGGGAACTGTATCTGAATGATAAATGTTTTTTTTTTTTAATTTAGGGACGTATTCAGATTTAATAAAAATATTTCTTTATTGATCAAATAATGAGTGAGTGACAATGCTCTGTTTATGAAATATTAATTTCAACCCCCATCATCCATCATTCATCCATTCAGTCATGCTATGATTAAATCAATTTCACTACTCATCAGTGTAGTCTGGCATTGTGTTGTTTTTGTTTCTTGCACTCCTACTCTAACCCTCAGGACTTGTGATGAAATTTCTGGTGAATGAAGGCATAAAAAGCGATTGACATTTACAGACTTCAAGCACAGTACGGTGACTCTTAGTCGCAGTAAAACATTTGAACCGTGCAAACATTTTGAAGAAGGCCAGACATCAATGAGTGATGATCCCATCAGACGTGAAGCAGGCACTGACGATCATGACTCCGTGTACTAAGAAAACTTTCTACCTTGATGGTATCCAATCACGAGTGAAACACTGGGATAAGTGCATTAGTGTAGCAGGGGATTATATAGAGAGTTCATACTCTCATAACTGTGTTCTGTTATTCTGCACAATCAAAAGTCCTGGTTTGACTTAAACTCCCCTCACGAAGGTTTATAAATGATCTGAATTAACTTTTTTGGTAAATAAACACTGGAGTTTCTAAAAATTTAATGATTTCTGCCTGATCTATGTTTTTTTTTCAGTTGTGTAACGGAGGCTCAGTGACAGATCTGGCCAAGGGAACTCTAAAAAGAGGAGAGCGAATGGACGAAGCTGTCATTGCATACATCTTACACGGGGCGCTCATGGTATGTCATCATCACCATCAATCTTTATCATCATCATCATCATCATCCTCACCATAACCATTACAGTCATATATACTGTAGCTATCACGTCACTCCATCAAGCAGTTGTTCAAAAAACAAACTTAAAAGCCCAACTGCAAATTTGGAAAGCCCAAAACATTAACTAAAAACATTTTTATCCAACACCAAATGCTTCCTAAATATGACAGTCTAACAGTCTAAATTTCTACCAATTATCTTACTACTTGAACTGAAGTAGTTACGTTAATGAAACGAATTTGAACCAGATAAACAAAAAACAAACAGCAAAAACGATCCATGTACTTTATACACCACTTTTGATCCATAATGGAACATTTTATGAGAATTGTACATTTTGTCAAGTGGAACTGTGAGTACTTGCATCCAATTTTGATTTAAGCAATACTGCAATTGTTCAGTTATGTACTGTAAATGTTTATAAAAAAAATACAATGATCAGCCAAAACATGAAAACACAAAACATTATACCCCATATTGTGTGGGACAGACAGACAGACAGACAGACACTTTACTGATCCTGAATGAATTTTAAAAAATAGAAGATGGCCATGCTTCAATGGGAAATCACTAAGAAAAAAGTATATAAGAATATATATAAATGTTTATCAATATATAAAAAGAATGAAATGAATATGTACAAATAAATAAATGAGTATGCATATTAGTGGATAGACTAGTGCAAATTGAGATGCAACCGAATTATAGCAAATGAAAGTGACAGCAGCGCAAAAGTGAGTAATGCAAGACCGAGGTAATGAAAGTCACTGCAGATAAGGGTACATGATGAACAGATAAATAAATATGACTGTGAGATCTTAGTGGTGGATTGTTATTGGGGCCTCCATGAATCGGATTGGGTTCTGGGGAATTTGGAGGCAACAAACATAAAATCTTTTCCTGCTAAGCCCCATATGTAACAGGCTGGCTGTGAGGCATGGAGTGTTCTGATAGTTTTCTATCATGGCCAGCATTTACTGTTTTCAGGTATTTGTGCTCCATTGGCTTTTCTTATGTTATTAAATTTGCTTATCAGTGGTGTTAGTGTTATGGCGATAAATATATAGATAGACAGACAGAGAGATGAGCATTCTGAATGCCACTGCATGCTCCCGGCTTAGTCACAATTCTATAAAGAAGTCCGTTATTCATGACTGATGCTTTCAACAGAAGAAAAAAAAAAAATCCCACTTTCAAAAATATTGTGTTAATAGTGAGTCATTAGACTTTCTATGGATGTTGCTAGGCTTTCAGCTTTGGCTCATGTTTGTGTTGTGTGTGTTTTGTTCAGGGCCTGCATCATTTACACGAGAATAAAACCATCCATCGAGATATAAAAGGGAACAACATCCTCCTGACCACTCAGGGGGGGATCAAGCTGGTTGACTTTGGTGAGTAGTTAAATTGGTGCATTAATAAAGGCAGCTGTGTGTGTGTATGCATGTGCATGTGCGTGTATATATATATATATATATATATATATATATATATATATGTGTGTTTGTATGGGAAGGTGGTGATTATTTTTTTTCATGCGGTCAGAGCTATTAACTCTGATGCTACTCCGATGCTAATTTGATGCTGTTTTACGTCCTTTTGTTAATGCACATGGAGGGGAAGAGAAAGAGAGAGAGTGTGTATACAGAGCAGGAGGAGGAGGAGGAGATCTTTCCATTACGCCTCCGTCTCTGCTCATTGTGCTCAGAAAAGCACAAATTGGAATCTGAGCATGCTTGCTGCTTATTTGCTTTCAGTATTTTATAGACAAATGAAGCTTTACGCCAAGGATTTTGTATGTTTGAAAACAAGGAACTGAGACAAGACATTGTCCTGAACTCTGTGACTCATCCACCCTTGACTGAGAGAGAGAGAGAGAGAGACAGAACCTTCTTTTATCATTAGCATGTTCTGCTTTTTTGTTTTACATTATGTTAAGTAGAGCACTTCTTAAGTGCTGAAGCGGGCACCGTGCATCTGTATCATTAAGCCTCAGGAGCAATTACTTTCCCCCTCTTTCTTTTTGTTCATCTTTCTGGTTTGTGCTCGCTATGCACCACACACTCGTGCGATTACTCAAACCCCATTCTGAGTTTAATCTCCTCTGCCATGATTCATCATGCTGCTCTTAACAACAACAAAAAGGGAGGGGGGGGGGGGTTGTTAAGGATATACGTATTTGCCCCCCTCCTTAATAGGACTATCAGCCCCAATTCGCAGCCGAATAAAGCCCGTGTAATTAGCACGATGGAAATGAGGGAGTCACGTCTTTATGAAGGGACAGGATGAGACGCAGAGTTTCTGTGACGCTGAATGATGAGTCAGACTTGAATGCAACTTGAAGTTACATCGTGACATCAAAAAAAAAAAAAAAAAACTTTTGTCACGATTAAACTGCACGTCTCATGTGACATCACTGAAGCAAGGCCTGGGAGGAAATGCTCCCAAGGGTGCCTTTCAGTGAGTGAAACTAAATCCTCAGCTTGTAAGCCAATAGCACTTTTACTGAAGATTCTTTCATAGACTTTCTCATGCTTTCAGAGCAATAAAAAGGAGGTACCATGTTTATAGTACAGAGCTGCTGGGTAAAGAGCTCATCTTGATCAGAAAGTGTGGATTAATTTTGTGTAACAGCAGCTCTGATAGTGTGTCCACTCATGGACATCTATGGGATTTCAGACAGACAATCTGTAATAATAATAAACAGATTAAACAGCATCTTACACAAAGTGACTAATAATAAATATACAGTAGAAAACACAAAGTGTAGTATGGAGGGTGCTAAAGTGTTGGGAATACTGTAATATGTAAAGTACTGAAGTGTAAGTAATACTGTAGTGTTGAGAGTATGGAAGAGTAGGGACTATTGTAGTGTGGAGAGTGCTGGAGTGTAGGGAATAGTGTATTGTTGATGGTAGAGACCTGCGCGGGACGCATTTTCCGTCCCGCTCCCGCAAGATTCTGTCCCGCTCCCGCTCCCGCCCGCTCCCGCAAAAATATATATTATTTTCTCCCGCTCCCGCCCACAGTATTCAAGTTTTGTCCCGCTCCCGCCCGCAAAATCCCGCAGGTAAACATATAAGTAGTTTTATTTTTACTGCTT
>JAQMYJ010000033.1:33399668-33421770 GCA_030014305.1 Clarias laeviceps | reverse complement strand
TAAGTTCCGACCTTTCGCCTGTAAATAGTTTTTATTTTAATTTAGTCGTTCTTGTTGCTTTTGTGCAGTAGATAAATAATATAGTATTTGTTTTCAATAAATTCATTTTGAGATAATTCCATTTTGCGGGAGTCCCGCGATTAATTTTATTCTCCCGCAACCCGCACATACATGAGGACTTTACCGCCCGCACCCGCATTCACCCATCAAATCTTGTCCCGCGCCGCACTCTGGGTCCCGCGGGACTGCAGGTCTCTAGTTGATGGCACTAAAGTGTAGGGAATACTGAAGTGACAATCTTTAACTAATAATAAATATAGAAAACATAAAGTGTAGTGTGAAGGGGGCTGAAGTGTAGGGAATACTGTAATGTATAAAGTACTGAAGTGTTGGGAATACCGTAATGTGGAGAGTGCTGAAGTGTAGGGAATACTGTAATGTATAAAGTACTGAAGTGTTGGGAATACCGTAATGTGGAGAGTGCTGAAGTGTAGGGAATACTGTAATGTATAAAGTACTGAAGTGTTGGGAATACCGTAATGTGGAGGGTGCTGAAGTGTAGTGAAATGTATAGAGTACTGTGTAGAGTCCTGAAGGGAATACTCTTGGGATAGGCGCCATGCTTCCCAGAATCCTGTAAGAAGTGATATGGAAAATAAATACTAAATCATATGTAATAGTTAAGAGTACACAATAGTGAAGATTACTTAATATCACAGGGTTTTAATATCACATGGATTTTGCTGACACACACACACACACACACACAAACAGCTTTAAAAGCTCTCATGGGTCCCTCCTTTTTCCGCTACATTAGTGTGAAGCCCCAGGGCTATACTTAGTAATCATCAGCGATAACACTGCCAATTAAAATATTCATGAAGAGGAGGTGGAGCAACCCCCACCCCCCACCCCTTTCTATTTGTTGTCTGCCTTTCTGTTCTGAGGCCAATAATGCATTTTTTCCATCAGCCCTCAGACAGTGAGGGGGCGTTATCTGCTTTACAGAGCGTGAACACCTCCGCATGGATGAAGCATCCGTCCTGCATGAGATTGGCATATACATGAATACACTTACTATATCTTCACACACCATTTCTACACTATTTTCTATTGTAGGGTTACACACACGCGCACGCACACACACACACACACACACACACACACTACCACACCAAAAGGTTCTGCAGAAATCCCAACACTGGGTTCAGTGAATATGCTTCCTCTTGTAGACGAGACTGCAGCTGGATGAATTAAATTTCCTGTCATCACAATAGAGCTGATCTGTAATTACTGCGGCTTCCCAAAACCGAAGTGCTGTATCGTTACCAATGTCATTGTTTACACTCCAGTCTAATCTCCACTTTATTTAAGATATATTTTCTCCTCTGGAATAATTAAGCGTATTCAAAGGTTCACCTGCACTATAATTATTAACACTAGCACTTAAAGAAAAAGCAAAAAAACTGGTCTATCAGTGTGCCAAAATTTTAGAGAGTCTCACATGTAGTGGTTTCACTTATTTCAATAAATACGGTAGATGCACATAGGTTAGCATTTTTTGGGCAAGCACTTCTTTATGGCTAGGACTTCGAGTTTAAGACAGGCATTAAGCCAGGACTTGGCACAGGCACTAGACCAGAAATGGGCCAGGAACAAAAGGGAACAAAGGGGACTGTTTCATGGGATTGTGACTGAAGCTTGGAGCTTAAGGGGATAATTTATGTGCTCTAGGGAAGAGCTCACCACCAGCGCAAAGTCTTTAAAGCTAGGTGGTTCCAACATAGTACAAGGTATTTGTAGCTAGAGTACAGAGCAAGCACACCATTAGCAAAGTTAGGGTGCAGAGCAAACACAACAGGCAGGGGTAGCTCAATGGTTACGGAATTGGACTTTGGTTTAGAAGGTCTCAGGTTCAAACCCCAGCACCCCCAAGTTGCCCCTGTTGGTCCCTTAAACAAGGCCCTTAACCCTGCACCGTACAATTAGATTAAAATTTAAGTCACTCTGGATAAGGGAGTCTGTCAAATGCTGTAAATATAAGCATAGCAAACTTCATGTCTAGCCTGGGTGCAGTGCTGGCAGACTGTTCTCAAAAGTAGCTGGTGGTGCCAGCAATACACCCTTGGCATCTGAAAGTGCTGCTAGGATAAACTTACAAATTGCAGACCATGTTGGAGACTGTATAGGGCATAACAATAGTGGTGCAGAGCATGGCTCAGGTGGTCCACAAGGGCATGGCAGCAGTGAAGCATTGCATGACTGTACAGCGCACAATTCAGGTGGAACTGAACATATTTTAATGCATAGTGTGGCATGTTTCTGACATGACATGACATGGCATGGAGCAGCGCATTATTCAGAAATACAGTAGCATAATTCTAGAACCACTGCACTTAACTCTGGAACAAAATGGATCACCTCTAGAAGAGCTTATCTCTGGCTTGCACTCCATGTGGGGGGTCTCCCTGGGGCGCCCTGCTACAAACAGCATCCCTTTCCAGAGAAGTTTAGCTTGTCTGTCTTCTTCCATATGCTGTGCAGGTAGCATGACCTTGCTGAATAGCAAATGGTATTGCCTACTGCTAAATAGTGTGCAGATGGTGAAACTGATCAACCCTCTCAGGCTTGTGCACACTTTGGCACACTGTGATGTCAGCCCTTGCTTGATGCATGTTGTATCCAAAAAACATAAAACCACAGGTTTCCAGCTCACTGCAGAATTAAATGTGCACCTCAACTCTCCTGTTTCCACCAAAACTGTTCGTTGGGAGCTCCACAGGGTCAGTGTACTGTACATGGCCGGGCTGCTATAACCAAACCTTTGGTCACTTGTGCCAATGCCAAACGTCAGTTTCAATGGTGCCAGCAGTGAAAATCTTGGACTGTGGACAATGTGAAACATGTATTGTTCTCTGATGAGTCTACCTTCACTGCCTTCCCACATCCGGGATAGTTACGGTGTGGAGAAGCCCCAAAGAAACGTACCACCCAGACTGTTGCATGCCCAGAGAGAAGCATGGAGGTGGATCAGTGATGGTTTGGGCTGCATTATAATGGCATTCCCTAGGCCCAATACTTGTGCTAGATGGGCGAGTCACTTCAAGGACTACCGAACCATTCTGGAGGACCATGTTCACCCAATGTTTCAAACATTGTATCCTGAAGGCGGTGCTGTGTATCAGGATGATAATGCACCAATACACACAGCAAGACTGGTGACAGAGTGGTTTGATGAACATGAAAGTAAAGTTGAACATCTCCCATGGCCTGCACAGTCACCAGATCTAAATATTATTGAGCCACTTTGGGGTATTTTGGAGGAGCGAGTCAAGAAACGTTTTCCTCCACCAGCATCACGTAGTGACCTGGCCACTATTCTGCAAAAAGAATGGCTCCAAAATCCTTCTGGCCACCGTGCAGGACTTGTATCTGTCTTTCCCAAGATGAATTGATGCTGTATTGGCCGCAAAAGGAGGCCCTACACCATACTAATAATTTATTGTGGTCTAAAACCAGATATTTCAGTTTCATTGTCCAACGTCAGTGTAAATCGTCCAAATCCAATGAGGCAACTATGCATCTTTTTGCTGCCACTTAGCTGTTTATATTACTTATGTTTGCTTTCTGGTTCTTAATCTTCTTACTGTCCCAGTTCCTTTTTTTGTGGCTCAGCCTTTTTTTAAGAAGTTTGTCACTCAGATAAGTTCTTGCCTATTTCTGACTTCACCTTTTTAAAAACTGTTTTGGATTTGTCTGCCTCAGCTCCTCTAAATTAAACCCTAAAACCCAAACGCCCATCTCCAATACATCTACCATGACAGCACAATTTGCCTACATCATTGGTGCCGCAGTAAATGAGTTTTTATGCCAGCATTTTGCAAAATTCACTTCCTCCAGAAGAATTATGACATGGATATTCTGACAACATATCCTCTCTTGATGGATTCCACTGGCAGTGCTGGATTTATTCTCAGCTCAGTCATCCAGTCTGAAGATGGTATCCAGGTTGCCAAGGCTCACTTAAGCCTATGGAGATTGAGATAATTGGTGGAAAGCATAAGAAAGCCATTGCCGTTATTTATGAGAGGGGTTGCCCTACAATCTTTTGGGCAGGATTGCTGTTGAGTTGGGTAAAGTGGTTGAGGGTCAAGACAATGACAAGAGGTCCAAAAGGCTCCTAACAAAACAGAACTCCAGGAGAATGAAGAAGGTTCAGAGCTCCAGAGTGAAGTTAAGAGGTAGGCATCCCACACCAGACTCCTTGGTGAAACCAGCAGCACAGAGCCCCAGCAAGAATTTGATGGTGCAATAAAAGTCTGACAGCACAGCTCTGCTTCTAGTCACACACTGTTCAGGACACTGTGGAGGTCCACCTGCCAGGCCCAATGGCCTTGTTTTCTGCTCAGCTCCCTTGGAGATCAATCTGGCAGCCTTCACAGCCATATTCACAGTTTCACTGCATGCTGCCTCCAAAGGCCAGCAACCTGTAGGGGTCAACTGGATGACCTCTTAAGCCTGATTTTCAAGTAGAAGTCCAGAAGTTCAAGCCATGCCCTGTTTTAGCAGAAGAATATGGCCTACCATCGCCAGGTACAAATTATTCTTTACTTGCTCCTCACCCAAGTTTGAATGACATAAGGCTTGCTGCACCCCCACACGCTGGCGCTGCCCCCTGCTTGATTTTATGCTGTATGTTGTTTTGCATCTATATCCTGATGCTTGCTGAGCAGGGTACTGTTTTTTTTTTTCTTTTTTTCTTTTTGTTTACTTATAAACACTACAAAATGCATTTTTAGAGGATCTTTGTTGGAGCAGAACTATCTCAGTATGGAAAACCTTTGCAAGAGTGTTGCCTGCCAAGAGAACTCTCTCTTTTTTTTTTTTTACCAACTTTTCCCAAACATGATGGTTGTGATTGCTATTGTTATCCTGTGTGAACAGAAATGTACCATAAAGAGGGTCAAGCTTGTCAAGCATGCCGTCTCGCTTCTAGGAATGTGATACATGTGCCATTTTAAAGGGGAACACTGTGTTTTAGATGCTTTAGACACGCAAACAAAAAGTGATTGTGTCATTTTCCTGGCATGTGTGGTTTTATGTGTGCTTCTTCCAATGTTAGCTGAGTATCACTTTAACAGTGAGCCAGACTATTGTTGCATTAAGAAATACCCATTTCATTTTATCTTCTTTGTAACCCAGTTGTCTCCACACTTTTCAAAAACTTTTCATCTCTACCGATTTTAAATATGCAGAAAATCAGTGTATTTGAAACACTATCAGGCCACCCTTTTGGTGCCCTCATAGTGTACTGCTCAGATGGGTGTTTAGATTGACCTTTATATATGGTAGAAGCATGTATCAAAAGAACAAAGGTTAAATATTAATGCTTTTTTTTCTTAAGTAACCACTCTTCATCATACATGATTAATATCAAACCCGGTACACCAAAAGCAATGAGTTTTAAACAAAGTCAGAAAGAAGGTCATGAGTATGTAAAGTGTACATGAACCACTTTAAGGTAAATTTAGACAAAATTCCCTTAGGGTGAGGTACTTTAAATTTTGCTCTGAATGCATCATGCAGGTTAAAGTTGAATTATAAATTATTATTTTTGAATTCAAATAAAATATGTGCAAGTAATAAATTATATTTGTGTTAACTTCATGATGCTTTGATAATTGATACTTGATAATTAATGGTAATCTGATAATACTAGATTTGATTTTTGGATACAAAAAAGATTTCAGAGAATTTTGGAAATTATTCATAAATCTTTCATGGTTAAATATGTATAACTTTCTCTGTGTATATAGTTGAGAAAGTTTATTTGTAATGGCTTCATTATGCTCTTATAATTAATAATCGTATAATACAAATATTAAAAATCTGATAATACAAATAGCCAAAGCTAATTGAAAAAGATTTCTTTTTGAAAAAGAAAAAGAAAAAATTCTAATTGTCCAGAATTGGGGAAATAATATGAGTCATTAATATTGAATTAATCAGCACAGAATACTTATATACATGAATGAAGGGTGTGTAAATGAAGTGTGTTTGTTGTTTTATCTACCTTTATTTTATGTATTAATTGATTTCTTAATTCCAAATTTACTCAAAATTATACTATATTGATATAATAAAAGTTGATTTTACATTGTTCGGAGAGTATATACGACCCTCTACTGTTAACAACGAATGAGAGTTTATGTTAATATAAGTTTTGAACAGAAATTTTTTGTTTGTATGCTCATGTTTTGAGGATAAATATGATTTTTACACATCTTTAGTTTGTCATGTGCAAAATATAATTACATACAAGTGTGGTACATTTCAGTTTGTTCCAAGAGTGTCCTTGAGAACAATTTAAATATGGAAATATTAAACATTTAAATACTTTTTTTTTTTTTGCCTCCTTCTGCTTTGCATATGACGTCATCCAGATGCACTGCATGCACAATTTATCATGGTGCACATACAAAGTAGTGCTTGTTTTTTCTGGATTAGGGTAAATCAGGGCTTTTGTTTAAAGTAAAGCATGTGTGAATGCATTTTTAATTTATAAAATAAACATCATCTGTTCAATGTCGTTCAGTGTGTTCTGGTCAGATTCACTGAGGTTTATACAACCTGGTTAATTTCCTTTAACGCATTTCTTTTTTTTTTTAAGAACCAGCAATAACCAAATTTTAGAACAATAGGCCACATTTATTAAACTTGGCACAGACAAATCTATCTTTAAATTGTGTTAAACCAGAAACAACTTTGGCATTCAGGAAAATCTATTCTTATTATGATTTATTTCAGTTTTTGAATTTTGAATTTGTTATGTAAAAGGTTAAGGATGAAGGCCCCATGCAGCAGTCTCAGGTTTTTCTCTGTTTAGCACACACTCTTTGTTCTTAGTGTCATCCAATAACATCATTTTGGAGCTGGATCACACATGATCCACAAATAATAAGCATTATATACATACCTAGCAAAGCCTGAAAAGGTGTCTTTATATAATAATAAATCCCGCCTCTCCAGTCTTTGCTTACGGCTGAGGGCAGATACACAAATCTCCTTTTTTCATTTTGCGTTCCATTTAAATATTCTATCACTACTGCTTTTGATTGATGAAGGCTTTTATAATTTGTCATTTAAAACAAATCATCATTTGCCTTCGGTTAATTTTAAAATGATAAGTGAGGTCAACTAAGTGCAAACACACAGGCAGTAACAGGAGAGCAGAATTTTTTAAAATAAAAACAAAGAAATTAATAAATAAATAAATCTTGGTTATCATAAAATAAAAGGTATATATTTTGTACATGCAAAAAAGAAACATTATGATCTAATGTGTTTGTTAGTACAACCAAAAAAAAAAACCAAAAAAAAAAAAAAAAACATTACATTTTTGTTCTGCATCCGATCTGATCCAGCTCATATAATGAGCCTTCATTCTATTATTGTTATGTTGAAAATTGTTTCAAACAGAAAATAAACTTGTGCATGACAGTGGAGACATAGGACTGAGATTAAGATCAGTTGGTCTAAAAACTGATTTATTATTAAAATAAAAAATTATAAAATATTTATTAGATAACTTTTTTACTCATTAATACAAAAAAAGTGATGATCTACACTTAAAAAAGATAACTTAAAGATTTAATAAAGTTAGATTTTAAGAATTAGTTTAATTAAAAAAAACCTTATATTTATTATATAATTATAATTTAGTAAAATTAATTAATTAAATTTTAGTTAAATACAAAACCTTAAATGAAAAAAAAATATTGTTGTAATTAAATAGTAATACATTATATAACAAACCATAAGTGTGATGTAATTAATATTATAATTCTAATATAAGTAATAAATATTATTGGTTTCTAAAATGTATTCTAAATATCATTCAATAAATAATTATTCATTAATTGATAATTAGGGAATCTTTTTTTATTATTAATAGACTATATTTTACTAGGTTATAAACAATTAATTACCACCTAGAGTTTAGATCACACAACTAATTTGAATAGCTTTATACCTTAACTTACAATGTTTAGGCTTATTTGGTATTTAGAGATATAATAATATACTATCATAGTATACTTTTTACATGGTATATATCATGAAACTAAATGTACAACCAATAGTGATATACAGTAGTTACAACATGCTTAGTTGGTATAAATGTTAGGAATGATTGGCAGGTGTAGTGCATCATTTGTTTTTTTCTTTTTAATTTAAATAGCATGACCAACTTTTGAAAGTCCATATATGGGAAAGCCCAGCTAACAGAGGTGTAACAACCGCACAATTGTACACAGTGTATGCCTGTTAAACTGTTATAATGAATTTATATAAATTTTGCATATGGTTATAGCGCTACCACATATGCAATTATCCTTAACAATTTAAACCACATTCATGTAAACACAGCGGTTTGTTGGGGAATATTTCTAAACTGTTGATAGTCTAGTCTGCTTGCTTTGGTGCTTTCACAATGTAAGACATTTAGGAATTCATAATTGAATATTTTTCTCCATCTCTCAGGTGTATCAGCTCAGCTAACCAACACACGTCTCCGGAGGAACACCTCTGTCGGAACGCCGTTCTGGATGGCACCCGAGGTACTAAGTTCCTAGCACGTTATCCCCCCATGCTGACTATGAATTAAAAGTAAAACACAAACTGAGAATGAACGTTGGATAATCTCTGACCAACAGGAGTGTCTTTTTTATAGCTCGTAAATGTATGAATTGCAAATACTGTTCCTGCCATGCCCTTATACTTTGCATGAAGTTTATGTGAAGTCGATCTGGACAGCACATGAAGAATACACAACCCACAGTCAGTGTGTATTGTGGGAAATGAACATCGTATGAACGAAGCTTGTGGGAAGATAAATCACAGCACAGGTTATTTTGAATATAGGGTTTTTTAATCTGAAGCTTAAGGATAAATCTGAAGACTTTAACCATCAGAGGAGGATAGTTTTCTTCTTTTCTTTCTTCCTTTTTAAGAGAAAGGGAATGTAGTTTCCCTCTGTGTTTGACAACAGGTAAAATATATTGTCTCGATTTTATATTATAACCTAACAGTGTATTTATTGTAAGTCTCTAATCAGCATGGAAATGTTTTTAAGGACTGTAATATAGTTAAAGTATACTGTATACTGTGTCAACTAATAGAAATGTATAGAAGCATTTCCTTTTCCACATTAACCTAGAAGCAGTGTTTTCCAAGTTGTACAAGCTAAACTTTCCTTACCTTATCATTTCTTAAACTAAATTATTAGAAAGTAACACAGATGTTATCATGTTGACAGATTGACAGATTGACCGATTGACAGATAGATAGATAGACTGACAGATAGATAGATTGACAGATTGACAGATAGATAGATAGATAGATAGATAGATAGATAGATTGATTGATTATTGAACCTGAAGGAAATTCCAAATATGTCCAGTATAACAGTTTTATCTTACCATTATTGATGCATTATTCATACTTGATACCAGGACAAATTATGTCATGCTAATTAATGCTAAGTGTGTAAATAGTGTGTGGTTTGAGACATTAGCTGTGTATCTTATACCCAAATATTTATGCATCACTTTATTGAAATTAATAATCTACAGAGGCTGATGCAGTTTTGGGTTTTGTGTTAGTAACTTCCATACACTAAAAAAAAAAAAAAAAACAGAAAGTTTTTATAGGTTTTATATGTTGTAAATAAACTTAACTGTAATTTAATGCATTTAACATAAACTTGCCAATTATTCACCATTTTTTGTATAAACTTAAATGATGCGCTTAATTTAAATAAGCTGATACAATTATTAATGGTTTCCTCCAGTATCCCATTCTAAACCATGCTGCATTAAACCATTAAACTACATGAACGACCTGACCCAAAATTCACAAAAAAATTATAATAGTTAATAAATATAGTATAATAATAATAATAATAATAATAATAATAATAGGAATTAGTAGTATATTATTAGAATAGAACATTATTATTATTATTATTATTATTATTATTATTATTTTTAGTAGTAGTAGTAGTAGTAGTAGTAGTAGTAGTACTGTAGTAATAGTAATAGTAGTCGTAGTAGTAGTAGTAATAGTAATAGTAATAGTAGTCGTAGTAGTAGTAGTAATAGTAATAGTAATAGTAGTCGTAGTAGTAGGAGTAGTAATAGTAGTAATATTAATTCAATTATTTGATTAATTAATCAATTATAATAGTTGATGGCTATCACAGGCTAACTAGCATACAACATCACTGTCATTGTTTATCATCATCATTATGAAATTATTACAAAACGACTCTTTGATATATTTTAATCTTGCTTCGCTAGTTCACTTATACCCTTCATTCCTGTATACTTCTATTTAAACATAGTAACACATTTAATGGTTATTACAGGTCATAGCATGTGAGCAGCAGTTGGATTCGACATATGACGCTCGCTGCGATGTCTGGTCACTCGGTATTACTGCCGTCGAACTGGGAGATGGTGTCCCACCTTTGGCAGATCTCCACCCCATGAGGGCTCTCTTCAAAATCCCAAGGTGACCCGCTCTTGTTTACATGGCACTTTCTGCAAAACAGTCCCTACAACCACTAAAGCTCTGCTTGGATTTGTTTTCCTGCCTTCTCAGTTTTAGCTTTGTGTGATGTTGAATAGAGATTGCATGAAGAGATTATAGTGCATTTGAGCTGCTCTCAGGGAGTTTGTGTTACATTTTCTATATGAACATGACAGACTGTCTGACTCATGTGCATCCTAAGGCTAACATAGTGTACTCTCTTCATTAATGGCTTTGTGATATTTATAGCTGCTTTTAGGATATTATCAGTCACGTCTGCTCTCAGCACAAAATTAGTCACATGACCCGTCATATGAATTCATTGCTTAGGTCCATATTAAAAAGTTAATTATGAAGTTGTATACATCATCAATATTTGGATTTTAAATACAACTCAGGACTTAAACCTTATTAAGGTTATAACAACCATATAAGGTATGTGAAGGTTTTGAACTCATACAGAGTGAAGTTTTAGTAAAAAAGTAGGTATTATCAGGTACATAAGTCTGACTTGTTATGCTTAATATCATGTCAAGTATTAAGTGCAGTGAAAGCTTGGATTGCAAGCATTCCGGAAGCTTGCTTGTATATGTATATCAAAGTGAATTTCCCCAAAAGAAATAATGAAAAAAATATGTTATATAGTAAACAGTACACGCGTGCATGGCTGTTAACTATACGAGTGACGCATGCGCACTGAGACCGAGCATGGAAGACGACTTTCCACAATCACACAGCACGAAAGACAGAGAAAAGAACCATTGGCTCAGTTGTGATCACGTGATGCTCGGCAGACAAAGCGCATGCGCACTACAGTACTCATATATCAAGACCTCGCTTGTTTTACAAAATTTTGCTTATCTTGCAAAACGCTCACAGACTAAGTTACTTACAATCCAAGGTTCCAGTGTAATGATTCCAGCACCACTCTTTGACAGTTTGATCTAATCACAATATGTCGTGCTGGAAAAATATACATACATACATACATACTGTATGTTACATATATATATAGCCCAAATTAAATTCAAAAATTTTAAAAAGGTGCCAATCCATCGCAGGGCACACACACATACACACACTCACACATTACGGGTAATTTGGGAACGCCAGTTAGTCTAGTCTGCATATCTTTGGACTGTGGCAGGAAACCCACCAAGCACATGCAAACTCCATGCACACAGAGACGGGATTCGAGTCTGGCCGGGAATCGAACCCGGACCCTGGAGGTGCAAAGCGTCAGTGCTAACCACTACACCACTGTGCCACCCCACTGCTGAGATTGTTAGATAAGAAACAATTTTTTTATTGTATCTTTAGGTACTTTGCACAATTTATTATTTTAATCTACATCTTTCCTTTGAATTTAATATGTCAAAAAGGGAGTCTCAAAACTAGGACAGTATTGTATATAAAATGCAAAATACAGAAATTGGATGTTCTGAATCAAGGGCTATTTTATATCTATATATAAAACCCATAATGCATTGATTTTCTAACATGAATTAACAATTTTGGAACATATCAACAATACACTTTATTACATTTAGTTCTTTTTTTTTTTTTACTATTACAATTTTTTGTCTTAAAGTTTTGTTTTTATGTTATACCATATTATATATTTGACAGAAAAATTATCATATACAATATATCTGTAGGGAACACAGTACTTGATGCATACCCTGTCTCTGAATACAAGAAAAGAAGATAGCAGTAGCTTTTGCACTCAGATCATCGATCAGCAGCACTATAATGCTGTTCCAGGTTGCTTATGTTGAAGGTTAATGAGGCTGAAGGTGAACCCTGTCCAATGCCTCTACCCTAACAATCCTGTTATCATCTTATATCATTATGATGGTGTTTCTTGCCTTGCCCTGACACTCACACACAATTACAATCACACTCATGCAAAGAATTGTAGAACATATATGAGTTTCGGTCGTATTTATTACTCATACTGTAGGTGCGGCCATCACATTTCAAATGTATACAATATTAGTTTTTTTTTTCTACATACATTTTTCTGTTTTGACCGTTTAGGAGTCGATAAGGAAACAGAGCTTTGACTTTACTACTGTATAAGTCCTGTTTTTTATTTTGTTTTTTCTACAGGTTGTCAGATCAGAAACAAAATATATTACCTGAGGTTAATTCCCCTGGCCTATAATAAATGACTGAAATGACAGATTTTGAACAGAGAGTCTATGAATTATTCTTTTTCCCAGCTGTACTAGTCCAGTCTGAATATAACTGTAATGTAAATTTGGTGTAAAACATGAAGAGATGAATGAGCCTGAGACAAAGGCTCAAATAAATAGCCCTAAATGAGAGTTGTTACTGGGTCAGATCGCATAACTCTGAGTGTTTATGAGTCTAATTTCAAAACCAGGACTTCAAGAACTTCAGTATATCAGCCTTTAATATAACTGTGTGTTAGTTAAAAGTGTCAGGTATACTGGGAAGTTATCATTATTAGTGCTGGGTTACCAAGCTACTTATTATTAGCCTATTGCCTGCATATTTATTTATGTGTCATGGTTGGCAAATATTGCGTAGAGTCATATTAGATGCGGTGATTCATATGGGATGTTTTTAGAGCTTCTTATTCCTCTTCCTCCAGCTGCTCCTGTTATGAGTCGCCACAGTTGACCATTAATCTCCATATACTGCAACTTTGTCTACCACATCTTCCCTTATCAATCCAACTAGCTGCATGTCCTCCCTCACCACATCCATAAACCTCCTCTTGGACCTTCCTCTTCTCCTCCTGCCTGGCAGCTCCAAGTCTAACATTCTCTTCCCCTTATTCCTTCTTCTGCACATGTCCAAACCATCAACTTTTTTCAACTCATCAACTTTGTCCGCAACTGTCTTACCTGCACTGTCCTCTCTAATAAAATATATTCTTCCTTAATCCTGTTCATTCTTGTCACTCCTAAAGCAAATCAAAGCATCTTCAGCTCTGCTACCTCCGGCTCTGCTTCCTGTCTTTTCATCATCGGCAACATCTCCAAACCGTACAACGTTACTGGTTTCACTACCATCCTGTAAACTTTTTCCTTCATTATTGCCAATAACTTTCTGTCCCAGATCACTCCTGCTACTCTTCTCCACCCACTCTACCCTGCCCGCACCCTCTTCTTCACTTCTCTACCACATTCCCCATTGCTCCAAACTGTCCATACCTTGCACCAACATACTTCTCCGCCATTCCCGACTTCCTTATGCAATACCACAGTTCATCTCTCGGCACCCTGTCATATGCTTTCTTTAGTTTTACAAAACACACAATGCAAATTTTTTCTGACCTTCTCTATACTTCTCCATCAGCATTCTCAAAGCAAACATGGCATCTGTGGTGCTCTTTCTTGGTATGAAGCAATACTGATGCTCACAGATCATCATCTCTCTTTTCCACCTAACTTCCACTACTCTTTCCCATAACTTCAGCTGTAGGGCTTCCTTGTTGTTGCAGCTCTACACATCTCCCTTGTTCTTAAAAATTGGAATTAAAACACTTCTCCACTCATCAGGCATTGTCTCACTTTCTAAGGTCTTGTTAAATAATCTAATAAGTCACTCCACTGCCATCGCTCTTAAACACTTTCATGCCTCTACTGGAATGTCATTCAGACCAACTGCCTTTCCACTTTTCATCCTCTTCATAGCTGTCCTCACTTCAACCTTACTAATTCCCTGTACTACCTGATTCACTACCTCCACCTAATCCAACTTTAAAGCTCCTCAAAATACACCCCCACCTTCTCAAAACCCTCTCTTCACTTGTCAGGACATTTCCATCTGCATCTTTTATCACCCTAGCCTGTAGTACATCCTTACCTACTCTGGCTCTCTGACTGGCCAGTCGATATATATCCTTTTTTCTTTTATTTGAGTTTATCACAGCTAGATCCATACAACTCACTATATATCTGTTCCTTAGCCCTTGCCACTTCCCTATTCACTTTGCATCGCATCTCCTTATACTCCTATCTACTCTCCTCATCTCTCTTACTATACTGTACCAATTCTTTTTTGCAAGTCTCTTGCTCTTAATGATTTCCTTTACTTACTCATTTCATCAACAAGTTTCCTTATCTTGCTATCTTTGTCCTGATGTCATGCCAAATACTTTTCAAGCCGTCTTCCCTACCACTTCTGCAGTAGCTGAACGGTCGTCTCGCATGTTTTTAGGACTACCAAATACCTGACTCACCTCTTCTCTGAATTTCACACACAGATCTTCCTTATTCAACTTCCACCATCTAATCCTGGGTTCATCTCATTCTTATTTTCTTTTTCTGTGCTGTACCTCAAAATTAATTCTGAAGACCACCATCCAATGTTGTCTAGCTGCACTATCCCCTGCAACCACCTTACATTCTCTAATCTCCCTTAGATTGGCTCCCCTCCGCAGAAGATAGTCCAACTGAGTACCCCTTCCGCTACTCATGTGTGTCACCCTGAGTTTCCCTTTCGTCTAAAAATATGCATTCATCACTGCTATTTCCATCCATTTTGTGAAATTTACAATAATATGTCAATCCACATTCCTCTGCTTGACCCCATACCTACCTACAGTATAGTATCGACTCCTCATCACCCCTGTTCCCTTCTCCAACATGCTCATTCAGGTCAGCTTAAATCACCAATCTTTCTTATTTGGGGCTACTTACTACCACTTTGTCTAGTTCACTACTTTCTCCTTTACATCACAACCCACCTGTATAGTGTATGCACTGATGATATTTATCGTTACCCATTCCAATTCCAGTTTTAAACTCATCATCCTGTCAGAGACTCTTCTTACTTCCACTCCACTCCACTACTTTATACTTATACTTAGTATAAGTATAAAGTATAAAGATACTTTAGATTTTATAAAAATAAAGTACTAAAAATACATCTACACTCAGTATTAAGTCTACGCAACATCTCCCACTATTTCCCCTATTACCATTTCTCCTACACCATAATAAAGCAGTTTGTACCCACCTCCAACCACCTCCAATGTTCTTAGCCTTGCTTTCCTTCCACTTGGTCTCTTTTACACACAGTATATCTACTTTTCTCTGCTCCATCTTTTCAGCTAGCACGCTCCTATTACTAGTCATAGTGCCAACATTCCTATTTTAACCTCTACACTTCTCCCCTTCCTTATTTCCCTGCTCTCTTTGGACACCTCTGCTCTCTCTTTCTCTCGGTCAACAGTAGCCTAATTACCACAGATATCCTGATGACCCACAGTTCCTGAGGTGGTTGTTGTTAACCCAGGCCTCGACCGATTCAGTATGGAAATCTTTTACATGATGATCCGCATATTGATTTGGCACATATTTTTGACACAACCCACCTTATTTATCTGTCTTAGTGGAAGACGCCACTAACAATATGGCTTTTGGATATTACCTGCATTTGGATAGCTAGCTAACTTGTTTGTCAATTATTCTGATGTTTGATGTAATTGGTTAACTGGAAATTAAGCCGTTAACCAGCAGAAAGGGGGCACATCACCACTACTGTAGCGGAGTCAGACAATCAATAAATTGATTAATTTGTTGCGTTTATATATTAGGACAAGGACAATAGTACAATTAAATGGCTTAGTCGAGCTATAACCATGTAAACATACTACATGTTTTTTTTTTCTGTAGTCGTCAAATGAAATATGATGTAACATTATTACAGCTGCTGTATGTGTATGTCCTAAGAAACTTTCCTAAACGTCTTAAAGGAGTAGTTTACAGAGTTTCTTAATAGGTTCTTAACTTCCCGAAGGACCAACTACAGTGAATTGGTTGCTAAAGGGGGTCTTTGTTGGTTTTCCTTGAAATTCCTTCAAATGGTTAACATACTCTAAAAAGGGTTCTTGTTCTAGAGAGTTCAGTGTTTACTAAATACACTAAGAAAATAGTTCCTTTGTGGTTCCCTGCGCAATGTTGTGTTCTACCTTCCTAAAATGTTTGGATTGTGTGTTTGTAATCACCTTTAACATTTATTGTATAGTATACCAAAAACAGGTTCTTTAATGTTTATTGATAATTAGTGAATCTTAGCTTGATAAAGATTTATTTATTTTTGTTGCTGTCCATAAAAATATTTGTTGTAGCTCTCTACATAGAACCTTTAAGAACATGTGTGTAACTCTTACTGATTTGCATCAGTTGTTGACGTAAACAAAGTGGACATAAACACAGGTTGAGGGAGTGGTGTTTTTTCCTTTCTTTTTTGTTTTCTCATGGGGAATCGATGTAGTTCATGTTACAAAGAGAATTTTTTTTTTTTTTTTTTTTTTCGAAAGGGTGGGAACTGATTGTTTTGTATTCTCATTGTTAATCTGGCTGTGGGCTTTGCAAAGCTTACCTTACACCATACTTTTAGTTTTTATTCTCGTTCTGTTCATTATCATACACTTGAGATTTGAAATATCTGGAAAATCTAGAGATTAAAAAAAAAATTATGTAAAATCCGCTTTTTTTGAAATGTTTAGATAGTTTAGTTGAATCCTCTTAAGTCCTATAGCATAAAAAAGACTCGGATATATTAAGTGTTATTTGTCAAAGTGAATACAGACAAATTTATTTGTCCATGATTTACAGGAGTTACAGAAAAATTGTTTTGTTCATGATTTTTTTCATGAACAAAAAATGTTTCGCATCTTATGCTGCATAAAGTGATATCTTAGTAAGTAAAATATCTTGAATGCGTTTAATTAAAAAAAAATATACAAACATTGCAAGCAAAAATGTGTTGTTCTATTGGCAGACAATTTTTCTAGTTTTTAGGAATCTATTCTTTATATTATTATTTCAATTCTTGAAAAAGGCAAAAATATTAGCCAATAGAACAAGAACAAGTTTTTCTTGCAATTTTAGAAACTTAAAAATCTTACATTTGGTTTGTTGTAAGTCAGCTCAGCTAGATTTAAGAATATTTCACTTGCTAAGATGTCATTTATTACAGTGGACACAATGGTTAATTCTACATAGAGCTTTTCAGGGGTAAGTCCACACACTTCTTTTCCAAAACAGGAAACAAGATCATAACATTTGCTTTTATTTCAGATTAGGCTTTAACATTCTGTGTCTTGTTGTTGAACGTTATTGCTACAGCAGGACAAAATACTAAGAACACACACAATAAGTGTCCTTTTTTTGTCATTCAGCAATACGATAAAAACAATTCTGTATTAAAATGCAGATATCCTGTTTCTTCCACCTCCATGTGGTGTTTTTTTGCAGCTGATAAGAGAGCAGTTTAATAGCCTGAGCATTCGTGGAACAGTACTCATTTTTAAAGCGTCTGTTTTGTCTTTGGTTGTGTAGGCTGCATTGTGTGATAAGCCAAGATGTTTGCCCTCCCCCCCTTTACCACACACACACATACACACACCATTAGTGAAATGAATCGCTGTCTCGAGATGTACGACAGGGTGCTGATGCCACAGCCGCTCCCCTGGAGCACTTTGAGATGCCACTGCTGAAAGGCTCTTTACACATGATTGTAAATGATGTCTAATTAACTGGATTGTTCCTCGGTGGCGTCGGGTCCTTTGGGACGCTGTTAACTGTGTATGTGTGTGCTTATCTCAATAAGGGGGACAAGGCTTTATGGGAGCCCCTGATATCGTAAGTGTTTGCTTGTGGTTAGGCATATGGAAAGCAACAGAGATGTAAATTTACAGTATGTCACTGTTCACAAGGCGCGACTCACCTAGACAGACCATACTAACTAACAGAGGTCATATTAGAGGATATTGTGCAGACATTGTAATAAGAATAGTAAGAATAATAAACTTTATTTAGCACCTTTTATACATATAATACATAAAGTTTAAATAGCTTATAGCAGAAAGAGAAAATGAAAATACAAAATGGTAAACAAGCCACTTAAAAAAACAACAACTCTAGTGACAGGAAAAAAAGAATATAAATTAAGAATATGAATATAAAGTAAAAAACAATGTGCAAAAATAGAATAAATGTACAATATAATAGTCATTTTAAGGTAATGGGTAATATAAAAAAAAAAAAAAAATAGGCTGCATGGTGTGTTAGTGGTTAGTACTGTCGCTTTAAATCTTCAGGGTCCAGGTTCAAATCCCACCAGTGTGTGTGCATGGAGTTTGTATATTCTGTCCATGCTCGGTGGGTTTTAGATTAGGCTAACTGGCGCTTCCAAATTTCCCGTAATGTGCAAATGAGTGTGTGAGTGTGTATACCCTACGATGGATTGGCACCCCGTCCAGGTCGTACCCCGCCTTGAGTGTTAAGTCTCCTGGGTACTGGGCAACCCTGTATACAGGATAAAGTGGTTTGGTGGTGTATTTTTGTTTGTTTGGTTATATGAGATAGATAGAGCCTGGTGATGTTCCAAATATTTGGTGAGAAGGAACAATAGGAATTTTCCACACTCATTCTGCCTTATATGGAACGTTCCTAATGGATTTCCAATGCAATTCATGGAATTGAGGGTTGGAGATGTTGTGGTGTATTTATGGAAAATCACTTACTCTCACTCATCTTCTATACCACTTTATCCTGTATTAAGGGTCGTGGGGACCTGGAGCCGATCCCAGGAGGCTTGGGGCACAAGGCAGGGTACACATTGGACAGGGTGCCAACACATGGCAGGGCACACAGATACACATACTTACACACTACAGGCAATTTGGGAACGCCAATCAGTCTAATCTGCAGGTCTTTGGACTGTGGGAGGAAACCGGAGTACCCGGAGGAAACCCAGCAAAGCACAGGGAGAACATGCAAACTCCATGCACACAGTGACGGAAATTAAACCTGGCCGGGAATCAAACCCGGACCATGGAGGTGCAAGTCGACAGTGCTAACCACTACGCCTTATGGAAAATTAATAATAATAAAAAACACAAAATCCTTGTACATATTCTACTTTCTTGCCCTGGCATAGAAGACACCTAAAGTTCAAGTTGTCTGTAGTAGTCACAAAAAGCCCCTCTAACACTCCCATAAGACCTGAAGGACATCCATGACATTCCTATAACCTGGAAGAACATTACAAGTCGTCAATGTGAGGGTCACTTTGCATGTTCTACATAAAATAATTTATTCATTAGTTTGTCATCAGTAAGCACAGGATCCAGGTCTGGTAACGGATCTGCGGTCAATACTGGGAACACTGGTTGGAAAAGGCGGGAATACACACTGAGTCATTGAGCATCATACACACAGACACACACACACACACACACAGACACATTTCAAGAGCCAATTTAGTACAGCAAATCCATTGTGGCCACTGAGCCCACCTTCATAAGATTAACTAATTAAAATCCCCCATTCAGTGGTTATCATAAGCTTTTTATTGAATAACATGAACATTTGGGGAGAATGGGAATTGAATACAATGTAGAACCACAAAGCTTATGCTTATTATTATTATTATTATTATTATTATTATTGTTTGTCCTCTCCAATCTCCTTCTATTTGTCATTATATATTTTTATATACCATGGAGTTAAAATTGGCTTTCCTCTAGTCCAAAACTCCCCCCCCCCCCTCTTAAAGGTTTGCTTTGAAATTGTCCCTTATCTTTCATTTTCTGTCTATTCTTTCTCAAACAGAAATCCTCCACCTAGTCTGCAACAACCAGAGATCTGGTCCGATCAATTTAATGATTTCTTATGCAAGTAAGTGAAATGTGGATTTTACAGACGATTGGAGTGCTTGAAGTTGTTTAGTGACTCAGTTTGGGTAGATTTCACTACAGATGTCATATAGTTGGAGACAAGTTGAAGTGTCAGGTATCTGGATTGCATCCGGCATAATTTTTAAACATGTACATTTACAGTACACTTGGAAATATAATAATAAGCTAATATTGCTGAGTCATGTGCATTTCATGAGATGGCATGGTGTATAATGGCCGTCCTTTTCAGAAAGTGAATCAATATTACTGTATCCAGTGCTTCATTAGGATCTTCCTCATAACTATGTTAACTACAGTAGCAAGTTACATTATGAAATATTAATCTCGGCAGCAAGTATTACTAGCATAAATCAAGTGTGGTAGTTATTCTGACTCCCCTTTAATGACAAAGATATTTTCACATTTTCATTCAGAGTAAAATAGGGAGGCCACCTTTATCTTACTAAACACAACCAACTAAATGTATAAAAAAACACAGTATACCTGTTTTATAAAACCAGCTATATTAAAAAAATATATAGCCATTATGTGCTTTGGGAAAAGTCATACTGTATATAAGGATTGACTTGTCATGAAATTTCTGGTGAATGAAGGCTGATTGACATTTACAGAAGACTTCAAGCACAGTACGGTGATGAGACGCTTAACCGCAGTAAAACATTTCAATGGAGTTAACATTTTAAACAAGACTGTACATCCATGAATTACAATCCCAGCCGAGGTGACCTCACTCCAAGCCATTTCCACATAAGGGCTAAGGAGTTGCTGGGAGGCCAATGTTTTATACGTGTAGCATTTAATCTGATCATGGCTCTGGTGTACTGAGAAACCTTTCTACCTTGATGACATCCAAGCACTAGTGAAACACTTGGATGAGTGCATTAGTATAGCAGGGGATTATTTAGAGAAATAAAGGGAATTTTTACTCTCAGAACTGTGTTCTGATATTCAGAACAATCAAAAGTCATGGTCAGAACTTCATTAAGTTTAACTGTGAGTCTATTGTATTGGAATTTTTCTTAATATCTTTGTTTCTAGTGATGTTTAGGTCATGCTGTGAAGCCTGAAATTCGTTCCCAAATATATATTGGCCCCCACAGATAAATTATATTAAAGCATTAGGATATATTTTAATTATGTTTGGCCATTCATTTCTTGTGTGAGTCTCATTATTAGGTTTTAATATTATTGCCACATGAAAAGTCATGGTTTTGCCCAACCGTAATGGAGCTTTAACAGTTATAGACCATGCAAATTCATATTTTGATATGCATGTGTGCTTAAATGTTATGTGGTTAACCTCTATCCTGATATCAAAACAAATAAAAAAAATAAAAAATCAGATTTAAATGTGGTCAAAATCAGTTCAGGTCCGTTGTGTAAAACAGTGCAGCAGCTACTTTTGCAGTAACTTCATGCCGATTGCAGTTTTGTAGCAAAGGCTTTATTACAGACTGGAGCTTTATATGTACCCTATAGGCCTATGTAAATACAGTACTGGGCAAAAGTGTTGAAACCTACCCACCCCCCACCCCCATTTCTTCATATTTTGCATCCAAATAGCCAGGCTTTCTTAGTTAGTTCTTAGTAGTCTTGTTACAAGAAGCTTAATGAAGGACTTTTAATCTCCCGTTTTTTTGCAATTTTTGGTTTCTTACCTTCAGTCCAGTCCCTGTGCCTGAGCAGTTTCAGAATTTTTTGTTTGTTTCTTAAGCCACACAATGACTTGTGAATCATTCAAGTATAAAAAAACAAAACACTAACTTAAGGCATGAACCAGTGAGAAACAGGTGCAGATGATGACAGATGATCAGGCCAGTGATT
>JAQMYJ010000033.1:33328201-33357701 GCA_030014305.1 Clarias laeviceps | reverse complement strand
GTTCCCATAGCGTTTTCACGCAGCATCTCGTTCCCGCTTTTTCAGGGAACAGGGTTACAGCAAAATAACCCAAGACGATCCTTTGTTTCCACAAAGTTATTATAACAAACAGCACACTTTCTTTTGGCAGTCGTGACATTTTCTTTTTGTCTTCTTGTCCAGATAAGTAGCGTCTCTCAGGACTTCCTCACGCTGCAACAGAAGCTGAATCAGATCATAATGGCTCATCAGGTCAACCCTTCCAATAACGGCATGTTTACAAGAGGACAAGTCACGAACAGTCCTCAGAATCAGCAGCTCTCAGGTAAAGCCTCACATTGTGTTATTTCCGTACTGCAGAGTCTTTGTTCTAGTCAGTTCAAGGTGGTTTCCTGCTGCAGATTGGATCAGGGAATAAAAATATTGTTTTCTATTGTCATGCCTGATTGTCTGCAACACAGGAGATGTCAAGTGCTGGAACAGGAAAGCCGCTTCTCGACAGGCTGTGTCATCAGAAAATTTGTTTTGTCATGCACGTCGGTTCACTGGATTTCTTCAGTTGATATGTGTAATTGCTTTTTGTGGAGGCGAGAGAAAAAAATAAATGCTGAATATACCATATTACTGTCCAGTGTAGAGCTTTGTAATATATCTCCGAGTCCTAATTCTTCATCAGGAATGTTGGGGGGAGGGGGGGGGGGTTTGATTGTTCAGAATAACAGAAAACGAGAGTTATGAGAGTAAAAACTCCCTTTATTTCTTTATATAATCTCCTGCTTCACTAATGCACTTATCCCAGTGTTTCACTACTGCTTGGACACCATCAAGGTAGAACGTTTTCTGAATAAGCCTGTGTCACATCTGAAACTCTGGCCTCCCAGGAACTCCTTTAATGGTCCAAAAATAGCTCGGAGCGAGGTCAGGACTGTATGCAGGATGAGGCAATAAATTCCTGTAATGTGCAAGTGGTGTTGGTGTACAATTGTGTGTACAGTTTCCACAGACAGATGCGTCTCTTCCACAAGTTGGCGACAAGTTATCCGTAAATTCTCAAGGATCAGGTGTTTTAAACAATGTTCACAGGAATGACTCACAGGTCGACAGGACCAACAGGGTCAGGGTTAGCTCAGTGGTTAAGGCGTTGGACTACAGTTCGGAAGGTCCCAGGTTCAAAACGCACAACCAAATCGCCACTGTTTGGCCCTAGAGCTAAAGCCCTTAACCTGCATCTGCTCAGACGTATAGTGAGATAAAAATGTAAGGAATGTCTGGATAAGGTCATCTCTCAAATGTCTAGATGTGGGCTCACAGCCACAGACATACAACCTTCTTTAAAACGTTGGCTAAGAGGCTCATCACCGTACTGTGCTTGAAGTCTTCTGTAAATGTCAATCGATTTTATTCCTTCATTCACTAGAAATTTCATCACAAGTCCAAGTTTGACTTGAACGCCCCTCATATTTTTACAATTTTACAAGTTACAATATCAGAGTGTGACATGAACCAAATGTTCCTTAATGTGAGAACAAGAGATAATTTCACTCTGTAACACGCAAACGCACCGACCACATTTTCATCACTTGCCTGATAATTTGTCATAAAGTCATAAAAAGGTCGGGCCTATTAGAAAATAAAACACACACGAAACGATAATCAAACTTGATTATTGTTGCTCGTTCTAAGACGTCAGGAAATCCGAGTGGCCTTTTGAATATCAATCATATTTCTCTTGCTGCAAAGGTCATTAAATGCTAATCATATTTCATGAGAATGTCCTCCTGCAATTACGCCTAGCGTTAATATGAACACTTTAACTTGGCTCCAGTCCTCTGAGCAATGGAGAATTACTAATGACCTTTTAGTGGGCCTGTTACAAACTGTCTCTTCTTGCTGAAACCTGACAGTGTCCATTAATCACCTTTATGCTAGCACTAGCGCTGACTACGCCGAGGCTAAGATAGCAGATCGAATAGTTGCTAATATCCATCATCTCGATGATCTAACAGCAGATTTACACCAGGCCGTGAGTCAGACTGAAATGTCTACTTTTGGTTTGGTATGTTTCCCTGTTGTGTATAATTTATTCAAAAAGTAATCATCTGGGGGACATGTGGCACTTCGGTCAGAAATATGAAAGAAAGTAATCACGTTTGCCAAGCGTGCATACAAATCATATGTACACAATTACTGGATAATTCCTTGATTGATGTGTTTTAAAAGTGAAGCGAGACCTCCTTGCTCAGATGCTCTGGGATCACCCGAGTGTGCTAAACAACAATTCACATAAAAGAGGAAATCGCACCAGGGTTTGATTCAAGCAGAATAAATGCTGCATAACAAAGTCATCAGAACTGATCACAACATAACGATAAAATGACTGTGGACCATGGAGGGCTGCATTTCACCAACATCACACCATCTGACCCATAAGATGACTTAAACTGACCTTTTATTCACATTTAGTTTTTTAGTTATTTGACTGTTGTGTAACAGTGTACAGGAAACACGGTCAGTAATTCTAGTCTGACCTCAAAGATAACAATGTCTTGTCTCCAGCCCAGGACGCACCCTCGGACCCATCCTCGGACCCATCCTCGGACCCACCCTCGGACCCACCAGCTGGTACACAGCAGACACGGATATCTCGCCGAAGCACCAAACCAAAGACCCTAAGCACTCCTGAAGATTCTGTGTACTACAACGCCATCCACGTGAGTTCATGTTTATGCACAGTGAACCGTGGCAAGGTTCTGCCTCAACTTCCTGTGTGTTCTCGTCTCATGAGTTTTTTTTTTCTCTCTTTCTCTTATCACGTTTTCCGCAGCGATCCATCCAGGATGACAAGAAGAGGTCGAGGAAGCAGAGGTGAGCACATACATACTGACAAAACAAAAGCAGAGCTGAGTGAGCAGTATACAGCTAGAACGTGGCGTGTGTGTCACAATCAAAATCGGAGAAAATATGTGGAAAAATAAACAAGCAAGAAAATGTAATCATGAAATCTAAAATTAAGACAAAACAAATACGATTTCATTAAGGGACTAAATTTAAATAAGGGTTGTATTCATTTCAAATGATTTCATCTTCTTGTTGCTTGTAAATTAGATCTCACTCACATACTGTATACACACACACACACACACACACACAGGTACATGTATATACAGGTATGTGTGCATATACGTGTGTGTGTATACACAATCATGAAGAGAAAAACAGACTCTGGAGACATCGGGTGCATTGATTTACAGACGGAGACAGACAGCAGTAGTTTACATGCATCATTAAGAGTAGAAGGACAGCATGAGAGACACAAACCAGGATCACAGTCTGAGAAAAAGAAGAGAATAACAGAAGAGAGAGAGACTTTTTAATCATCCATGATGTACCGATATAATGCCATTTTAAATTCAACAAATAACATAGATAGATAGATAGATAGATAGATAGATAGATAGATAGATAGATAGATAGACACCAACACAACCTGAGGGTGATAAAGGAGAAACAAAAAGCAAGAGAAAGGAGGATCAGGAAAGGAAAAAAGAATAAGGAAGCGAATTAAAAGAAATGTGAGAATGAGCAATGAGCGAAGGATAAATGCGAAACAGGTGGAGGAAGAAAGGAACAGAGGAAAGACAAAGGAAGAGAGGTGAGGACAGAGGGAAAAAAGTGAAAAAGGGCTAAGAGCGAGTGAAGGAGAAAGAGGAGACTGAAGGGTTGTGACAGAAAGGAGATAAGAGAATGGATGTGAGAAGGAAAAAGAAAAATAACAGAGTCTAGAAGGGGAAATTGTAGAAAGTCAGAAATGCTAGAAAAAAAAACTGATAGCTCTCCATGCATTTTCTTAGACAAAGAGAGAGAGAGAGAGAGAGATGTCCTGTTAAGTAAGATGGCTGACAGTGTAAGGACAAAAACAATGTCATTGTGTGTGTGTGTGTGTGTGTGTGTGTGTGTGTGTGTGTGTGTGTGTGTGTGTGTGTGTGAGACCTCATGATGATTCTAGTGCATTTATTTCTCTGTGATCTCCAGCCCTAAGAAGCTGTTAGACGCTGATGATGAGTATTACCAGAGTCTGAACAGCAATAAACCCACAGCCGAGAAGTCCGAAGACGCAGAGGGTCCGGAGTCTGACAAATCTAAAACTCCATACCAGTTCATGTGAGTGGTCAGAAACTCCTGATGACACCCACAAGTGTGTATACATGTACATATTAACAGTTTTACACTGAAGGTCTAAAACGTATGCTAATATCACTGTGAGTAAAAGTGCCTGTAGTCAGCGTCAGGTTATGTAGCTGCTTCAGTTCATTTTCAGAACCTCAACTATATTCTGAGCATATGAGGTTGCCAGATTTTTTTATTTAAAAAAAATAATAATAAATGGAAGTGTGATAGATTAAGCTTTGAAGAAGAGCTGTTGGTGGTTAGCAGATAGAAGATGTCTGCTTAATTCTAACCCAGCGATCTTTAGCTCTTAATTCATTAATTCATTCTGATTAACCAAGAAAATGCACTTCCTCAAAGGGACATTTGAGGGCTGATCATTTAAAGCTACAGACACTGGAACAGCGCGCTAAGGAAGGGAGAGAAACGGAAAGAAAATCAACGATGGCAGAATAAAGCAAGATCTGTGTTGCATTTCCACTGGAACATCAATAGACACATATGGAGATCGATCTATCTGTCTATCCATCCATCCATCACTCCCTCAAAGACTAACTATTAAGTTAAAAAAAAGGGAATGTAAACCCCTAGGCATGACCATCAGGGATAAACTGATAGTTATAGTCCATACTCTTTCCATACATATTCCAATTTATTTATTTTATTATTTTTAATTGTTGTTTCTGACACCATGACCCATGTTAAAAGTGCTATACAAAATAAAATGTCATTTAATTAAATTGAATATGTGATCTTAAAGTTTAAGTTCATGGATGATGCATAACTCAGACGTTTATTCCTCTGTTTAAATCAAACCCTCAAATGTATAAATCTTAAACTGCTCTTTAGACTGTAGTCTGTATTAAATCCTCACTCATGTAAGGCCTTAACTTTGACCTTGCATGTCATACCGGAAGATGCATGATCTGTGTAAAATATTCCGAGGCAGCGACGCATTTGATGAAGCGTGAGATTATCTAAAGACAAACAGCTCCATTACACACAAGTTTTTTTTCTTCTTTTTATGTCTGCAGGCAATCGCTTCCCAGAATGCTGCCTATGGAAAACGAGGACAACCCTTACGACTACAGGAAGCTGCTGAGGAAGACCTCACAGAGAGGAAGGCTTATCGAACAGACCTAGATTCTGGATTGTGTTCTGGGACTTGATAAACATATTGTAAATATGTACAGTGTGATACAGATATTTCTACGGCTTGTCCAGCCATGCTGCCTTTATATATTATATATATTATATATATATAATATTATATATATAATTTATTTATTTTTTTTCCAGACATATATTTATCACCGGAATACTTCAGAAAATAAAGAACACGAAAAGATCACTGATGGGAATTCAGTAGCATGAACTTTTTGCACTAGTTTTTATGCTCTACCAGATTATTAGCAACCACATGTAGAGTAAATAACTAACAAAGTTTACAGTCTAAATGTAAAGCAGGTTCTGTGGGTTCTTCACTGACTGGTGGTTAAATCGTCCTGCACTGTGTGAGTGCACTTTACCGATTTCTTTTATGTTTTGTGCACGTTGATGTTTTCTCTCATATTTCTGGTGTTTCAAGTGCACAGCTCCAGTGCCATTATTTATGAACCAGGCATAGGTTTTGCTATTTTTAAGCCGTTGCTATGCCAAAGTGGGAGACATCATGGAGAGCTACGCGTTCTGCCTTCTTAGCTGAAACAGCGATCAGAGTGAAGTCGGATAAAGTTCATTCAGCGGAAAAGCAGATCCACTGAAGGGGAAAGGACGTGAGATGTTAAAACGCATGCTTTGCCTTTAAGTTTGTCTGTGTGAACTTTGACCTGTGAATTTACAAAAATTTAACTTCTGAGACTGGATGGGCCTGTGCCTTTTTTTTTTTTGACTGGTTGAAAAAAAAAGGAGGTGCTGCTCATGATTGAACACCGGATTCAGTAAACTTTGCCTGTCTTTGTTTGACGGAACGTCTGAAGAAAGAAAGAACAATACTTGACAAAATCAGGACTGCCTCATTTTGAATCGCCAGCGAGGAAAACTCACAGCAATGATATCATGAAATCCATTCACTCTATGCAAAAAGATGCACTTCTGTGTAATAAAAGTGCAAAATAAATTGTGCTTATCTTCCTGTATGTACTGTATATACTGCATGCAGTACATCTTTTTTTTTTTACCTAAGTGTCTTTCATATTTGTTCAGACAAGTATATTGAAATTGAAGTATGATAGTTTGCTTTCCTGACAGTTTGTTTTTTTAATCAATCTTTTTATAATGCTATTCAGATCCACAAATACAATACTATATACATTAACACCATCATTTATCATTTAACCTAGTTAGAAACGCAGTAATCTGAACAATAAGGCAAAGGATCAAAATGTTTTTCAAGCTAAAAACCTCAGCAGAGCATTCTCTCTCAAATGATGTCAGAAAGTAAGATCTTTAACTCAGGATGTTCGGCTTATAAATTCAAACCTGACCAAACAAAATGTATCGTTTAACAGCTAATATTAGTGTTTGTCTTCAAACAGTGTTAGATTGGGGTTGAAGAAAATGATTGTTCTCTGTGCATAACCTTATTGAGTTTGTTATTATTAAAGTAATCAGTTGTGCTGAAACATTAATCCGTGTCACCATTGACACTGCTGCAGCCACAGTATAATAAAATACAAGAAAATGTTGAGCTGCTCTGCCACACTGCACTCTGGGTTGATGGTGTAATCTTGTGAGAAATACAGAATACAGAAAAATAAAAAAAAGTTTTTTATTTCAACATGTTTTTTTATATATTGAACATGAAATTGTCTGTGTATGATTTTCCTTCTGCCTTATTTTTTCCATTTTCATAAATATTCATTACACATCAGAGAAAAACATAAATGTGTTTGTGTGTTTCAATGTGGAAACTGTGGAGACCTGAGGTGTTTTTGCCCAGAAGAATTTTCACACTGAAAAAAAGCAGTCTTCTGCTTCTTCTTCTTTTTCTTCTGTTCTGATGTACAGATATCATTCATCTGCTAACAAGTTTCGTTCCAGTTATTTGCTACAAAATAAGATGTTTGTTTGTTTGTTTTATCATGGACTGTTCAGTGTGTTGCTCCCTTCCTAGGGATGGGGCAGTGTGATTCCAGCCCCAAAGTAGCTCTATGAACGGTTAGGTTGCAGTTACCACTTTTGATCACTAGATGTAATAATGACTACGAAACTAAAGGGAGCATTGGATGCTTTGCACCATGATTGCACTTGACTTGTGAATGAGGACTTGATAAAGATTAATAAATGTGATAGGAACAGCTGATAGTTATTATATATCATTGATTAATAAATTTAAAGATAGAAACCTTGTTTTAGCCCTGAGCTTTGGTCAATGCCCTCATGAAGGGTCATATTTTCTATCCTTGTTACCTTATGGTTCGTAAGTTTCCACCTATTCACACACACACACCCCATTTACTTGAACTTGGCCTGATTGTGTGAATGTGTGTGCACGGTGCCCATGATGGACTAGTGTTCCTTCCAGCGTGTACGGTAGATGAATGAACTATTCATAATCCATAACATTTTTCTTGCGTTCTTGCAATTCTATATCTTTTACAAATCAGCTGAAGGAAACGAAACAAGAAACATGTACAGCTGAAATGATTTATATGGACAGAGGGGATCAGGATCAATAAAATGGTTAAATAACATTGTAAAAAATATTTATTTTTAAATGTGTTTTATTTCCATCTATAATCTACAGCTGATCTGACACATATTTACTTTATATTGTAAGATTAATGAAATCACTCGAAGCAAAGGAGTCTGTACAAATCGAAGGGGAAAGAAATCAGCATTGTTCTTGCTGTCAAGGTCGAATGGGTTCGTGTTTAGAAATCCGCATCGCCTTACACACTCCTCCCATGCCCACCCCCATACACACACACACACACACACGCAGTGTTTCAAGCAGTGATGGAAAGTCGACAAGGGCGAGTTGAGTGCTTTCACATCCAGTGAGCGATTTCAGCCGACCGACCCAGTCATCCAAAAATAAAATAAAATAAATTGATAATTACCATGTAAAGCAATATTTTGAAAAACAATTCGTGCATCACGAAAACATGTTTTCATATGCCATCAGCTATTGATTTTTTTTAATTACATGCAATGACTATCTATTCTATTTCTATATTGCTTTTCAGAAATGCTGTCAATCGGTCGACGGCGATTGGACAGAGCATTTAATCTCACAGGGGTGTACATAATTCTGAAACGAAGCTTTCTCGGTCCAGGAAATCAGGAACCAGGTTCAGCCTCTATTGGTACAAACATGAAAATAATACTTAATGATCCTGCACCGAATTTTAAAAAAATAAACATATCTTTCTAATGCTATCTAAAAGTAATCATTTAAAAATGATGCATTTACACCATTCTTTTAGTTTTTTGCATAGTGCGTTAATGCAATTTTTGTTTACAGTGAATTTGCTGAACAGAAACAAGAATGAACAAGAACAACAAAAAAAAAACGAAACAGAAAGAACACGGAAGAAACAATGAAGCAAACAAAGAAAAAGAAAGAACAAAAATAACCTTTGTAAAAAAATAAAGAGTAAATAAATTAATTAATAAATGCGTAAATACTTATATAACAATGCAGTAAACGATTAAATATATAAATATGCACTAAATACTTTAAGTACGCTTGTTTTGAAATGGTGACAAAATGTTTTTTTTTCCTGTAAATCAGCAGAATAAATCTTACATTTTTTCTGCTGTTTATAGTGTTGTTTTTACTTTTGTTTAATTCATCTACGTGTGATTTATTGGTTTTAAAATGTAAAATTAAACCTCGTTCAGTAATGCACACGCACACACACACACACAGACAGAAATAGAGAGACAGAGAGAGGAGGGGAAAATCTTTTAAAAATATCTTCATCTGTGTGTTCAGATGCTGCGAGCATATTGATGATTAAGAGAGAGAGAGAGAGAGAGAGAGAGAGAGAGAGAGAGAAGATAAATACATAAATAAATAAATAAATAAATAAATAAGTTGGAGCGTTTTCACTTGTGTTTTGTCTTCTTTTGCTCTTGGCTCTCACTGAAAACCGGAGGGGGCAAAAAAAAAAAAACTTGTGACGAAGCTCCTTGCGCTGGAATCTCCATGGTGACGTGACAGTGGCGCGCAGCAGCGGAGCGCTCTTAACGCTAACGAGCCGGCGGCGGCGGCGGAGACGCGCGCTGTGGTGCTGATGCTGAGGCTGGGGGTGATGCTATAGCTTGTGGTGCTGGTGATGATGGTGGCGCCAGTTCTCGTCCTTCTCAAGACGGATTACTGAACTGCGTCAGAGGGAAGAGAGCAGTACACGAATTTATAAGTCGTGCTGATTGTGGGACAAAAAAGGCGAGGGAAAGTGTGTGTGTGTGTGTGTGTGTGAGAGAGAGAGAGAGAGAGTGAGAGAGAGAGATAGCGCATCTATCCAGGAGCGCGGTAAATGTGGCCCCTTACAGCCGGAGAAAGGAGAGGACGCACTAGCTGGAGGATCCACTGAAACCGGCGTCACTCAACCCCCTTTCATTTTAATTTTTATTCATTTATTTTAATTTTTATTTTCCCCCTCCATCTGTCCGGTGGATCTTTTTTTCCTGTCTTGATGGCTTGCTGCTCGTCTCCGCGCGTCGAAGAGAATTTATAATTCTTTTAAAAATAACACTATTTTTTTGCGCTATGGCTTCGCAAGGCTTCTGGTCTCTGGGGGCAGAAAACGGAGGAGACAGAGGTGACCAAAACCCCATCACGGGTAAGGACGTCAGGGTGATGATGATCCATAAAGAAGCATGGTAATGTTAGGAAGAAAAAAAATAAGCATTAGCATGTAATAGCAAATAATAATAATAATAATAATAATAATAATAAAATTGGAGATCTGGAACGCATGTTCGTGGTAATGTCATCACATGGTTATTTGTGTATGATTTAATTGCGCAATGATTACAATTCTGAAAAAGAAATTTTGACGCGCAAAACCTGGTGCGCAGTTACCGCAAACACCCTCATGTAAAAATGAAACGAGTTTTAAACACTGTGGATGAATGACCTTTAAAAATAAATCAGAAAAAAATGTGTCTGTGTGTGTGTGTGTGTGTGTAAATGTCACAGCCAGGGCTTGGTGCCAAGCGGCGGCCCAGAAATTCACCGGAGGCATCGGATCCAAATTATGTGGTGGGTTCATTCGAACAAAAATACACCCAGTGTTTTATTTTTATATTATTATATAAACACTAAAATAACATGGAAGTAAAATTTTATTTAATGAATTCATTTACTGTATTCATTCTAAACGTTATAATTTACAGTATTATTATGTGAATTATATATTTTGTAAAATATCATTTGTTTAAAGCGCAGAAATCTGTCATAATTCAGTGCATTTTTTTGCATGTGATTACTGAAAATTGCACTGCAGTGGTGTGTTTCATGAACACGAGAGAGAGAAAGAGAGAGAGAGAGAGAGAGAGAGAGAGAGAGAGAGATTCCGGAGCACGTCAGACCTTTTTTTATAAATACGTAAAAACGGTGCATTATTATAATTATAATAAAATAATAATTCTTATTCTTTTCTACACACGCTCAGCGCTGCTGAATGTAGGAGAGGTGGAGAAAAGCGCGGATGGATCTGAGAAACAGGTCACGGAGAGCTGCAACTGCAGCACCAAACCCTGCAACTGCTCCAAATCTCACCTGGGCTTCTCCGAGCTCTACTCCACAGGTACACACACACACACACACACACACACTTCACATCATGCACGGAAGTAATAGTATTTGTTTAAAAATTCGTTGCAGGAGATTTTAATAAAACACTAATCTTTTTATTTTATTTATTTATTTTTTTTTTTTTAACGTTTTTTGAAGTATAATAATAATAATAATAATACATGGTGGGCACCGGTATTAAAGGCGGGCTACCTTTCCGTGGCTCATCCTATACATGATTATCCAAAAGAATAATAAACACATGAATCATCTAAAGTATTTTCTTTAAGAATTTCGTTTGTTTGTTTTTTTTTTGTTAAAAAACAAAAAACAAATGCAAATAATATAACATAGAGTAAAGCGTTCTGTAAAGCAGACTTGAGACAATGACCATTATTATTATATTTGGTAATAATAGGATATAAGAAGTTATTAAATAACTTATATCTTGTCATTTGTGTCTAAATAGTTTTATTTTATACCGTTTTCAGCCTACTTACATTTTGTTTTTCTCTGCTTTGATTTGCTCCTATGATTAATCTCACATAAAGTATTTTATTTTCTGATTTATCTGAATCCGATTTAAAATGAAGTATAAATTCCTTACGCATTAAGACAGTCATGGAAGCAACGCGGTTATTGTATAGACTGCATATAATTTAATAACGACGAATAATAATTCATAATGAATCATAATAAGGAATTATTATTATTATTATTATTATTATAAATGTTGATTAATTAAAATAATAAATCTTTGTTTTGTTTCGTTTTTGTTTGTTTTTTTGATAATTTCAAAAAGGAAATGAAGTGTATCGTTTGTGTATCTGTTATTTTTTTTCGATCGGAAATATCCTTTGTGTCTTTTTGCTCATGCGTGTCAGAAGCTCCGACTGACCTTCAATTCTCCTCCCCAAGGTTACAAGGAAAAATTCCTCCGCTGAAACAGTAACAGGAACATTGTCCTGCACATTTAACCATGCTGTTGTTTTTAACCGCCTGATTATAAACTTATTCTCAGTATAATAGATATTTATGTATTTCACTTTCCCCCCGCAGATCTTCTGCCCGCGTTAGATGGAGATCTGAAGACGATGACTTTCTTGCAGGAGGTGGTGGATATCTTACTGGCGTACATCGTGGAGTCTTTCGACAGGTCGACCAAAGTGATTGATTTCCATTACCCTAACGAGCTGCTGCAGAGGAACAACTGGGAGCTGTCGGATGAACCCGAGACTCTGGATGATATTCTGATCAGTTGCCGAGCCACGCTCAAATACGCCATCAAAACAGGTACAGACTGCGTGCGGGATCACGAGGATACGAGAATCACGTGACCCTTTTAAGTCATAATTGTTTTGCAATAAGTAATCGTTATTCGTGTTTTTTTTTTTACCTTGGCTTAATGATCCGTGGTTAGTAAGAATGATTAGTTTGAATGGTGGATTTATTCATTTTAGTTGCCATGGTGGTGTTTAAATTGGGATAGAATGTTTGGAGTCCATTAAGGTTGTCTTTTAAATTGCACTTTATTGATTTATTGATTGATTGCTTGATGTGTTTATGGAATTTGCTTTGGCACATAAGCTTCAATCAATCAGGTTTCCTCTGGTTTCTCTGGTTTCTCCCCAAAAACTAGTCAGCCAATGGAATGGGGCAGTGGTAGCTCAGTGGGTACGAAACAAATATGTAACAAAATGAAAGAAAAAAAAAAGGATGTATGTCACTCTGGATAAGGGCGTCTGCCAAACGCCACATATAAACAGGGAATGGTGTGATACAGTACATAAGATGTTGTTGTTGCCAGTGTTCGGTCCTTGAGCGAGGCCCTTAACCCTGGAAAAGGACATCTGCAAAATACCATGAATGCAAATGAATAAGGAATGGTGTGGACATTGTTGTGTGTGTTGCTGTTTTAAGGCTTTGGCACATCAGCTTTAATCAATCATGTTTCCTCTGGGTTCTCTGGTTTCTTTCTCAAAATAAGCCAACAAATAGATTGGGGCAGGGGTAGGTCAGTGGTTAAGGTGTTGGACTACTGATCAGAAGGTTCAAACCCCAGCACCACTAAGTTGCCACGGCCCTTGAGCAAGACTTTTAACTTTCAACTGCTCAGATGTCCTTCTGCGTTGGGGTGTCTGCCAAATGCCATAAATGAATGGAGAATGGTGTGAACGTGTGTCAAGTCAAGTCAAGTGGCTTCTACTGTATTGCCGTTCTAACTATACACAATAGGTGCATTGCACAGAGAAATTAACCAGCATTCCCCCAGGACCATGGTGCTACATAAAATCAGACAGGACTATATGAGAGTACATGCTAAGTCAAGTAACCTACAATACAGGACTAGATACAGTGCATGTGTGCAAATGTGTGTAACTAGTTCATGACAATGCAATCTCTGCTACAAACAAAACATTAAGCACAATAACAAAGTTAGCTCGGTGCTCATCAATACATTGTTCTAATGTGAATAAAGTGCAAAAGTATATTACATTATAATAAAAATTTATTTGGTAAGTGCATACAGTACATAAGATGATATTTAGAGGCATTAGTAGCTCAGTGGTAGGTTTGTAGGTTTCTGGCTGCCATGCGGACAGCCCCAGTTCAATTTCCATCTAATGCTCAAACAGCAGCCACTGGCCCCAAGCTCAGATAAAATGGGAGAGTTCCATCAGAAAGGGCATCCGGCGTAAAACCAGTGCCATGTTGTGTGTGTGAATAGGATGGTTCGCTGGGGTGACCCCTCGACAGAGCAGCCAAAAGACCAACAACACCATACACGAGATGATGTTTCGCAGCAATTATGCAGGTGCTCAATACAGTACAGGATTGAGTGAATAATGGCGACTCCTGAGTGGTCAGTCTCTCACTATAGAAACTGGCAGCCAAGCAAATGTGCATGGTTTTAAAATAGGTTGATGCCTGTCAAAACCAAACTAGTGTCCTAGTTTCAATTTTCTATAAATGAATTATGAATGTAGTGTACCTGTCACTGCACAGTGATTTAAAACCATAGTAACCACTGCAATGCATTATGGGTTTTCTTGAGCATACTGAATATTTTACACTATACTTTCAGACAGGACTGTTCGTTCTTTCTTGGAACTGGTCATGAAAACAATTAATGTGGTTTAGCAATGAATGGTAGAATGATACTCAATCCTGATTGGTGGGCTTTTCATCATAAGCACTGGCTGCCAATCAAAAATGACAAAAACAGGCATTTTCATTTGATGTGTGTTGGTGGTAAATTTTGTGGCTAGTTTTTCATCTTTTAGTGCTTAGTGTTAGTTGGGATAGTGGTGATATTTTAGTGGCTGTGTGACGTATGTATCTGGGTCCATAAATATATGAATATCTCACCTATGCATACAAGGTTGTCATGGCAACCGCTGAATTTACCACATAACTATGTTACATTACAAAAATGATAATCAGAAATGATACCAAATTAAGAAAAAGAGAACTTTTGTGTTAGCCTATTCATAGCATAGCATAGTTGGATAAATTACTTACATAAATGAAGTTAGTAAATACTGAAAGACCATGTTAATTACTAAAATATTGTTAAAAGATAGCAGTTTGATTTTATGGTAAATTAAACTTTATTTACTATTAACGTTTAACTATATTACTATTAACTAATATTTTGAAGTGATACAGATTTCCCCTAGAAACTTATGTTATTGCTATGAATGAAAAATCCACAAAAGACAGATTCAGATTTCTTTTCAAGAATTTTTTATGTTTCTACACATTCAATAAACTTTTATGTTTCTAAACTTCAATATCCATAAACAAGCAGCTTTTGGGACTCTAGTTGTAGTTCTTTAGAATATTTTATGTCAGAAAAGTGCCAGTCTTCCATCAGGGCACATTGATGTAGATGTGATTAATAGGACCACATGAACTGTAGCATTTTAGAAAAAGAAAAGTCAACGGACTTCATTTACAACATCAAGATGGAAATGTGTTTGCTGGAGTATGCACATAAATTTACATATCTTACATTCACTGACTTTGTGTAAATATACAGTATAGGAAGACTCACTAATGCAAGTGATTGTTGGCTTTATTCCAAATTGTATACCCGTTGATGAGTTTATACAATGTGTACCAATTCTATACACAGATTATGAGATTTTTCAAGTTTAAATCCCTTATTTTTGTCAATTCCACCGCAATTTAATAAACATTTTAAAACTCAATAAAAAACATAAATCAAGATATTTAAGACTTGCCAGTCTTTTATGGCTAAATTAATGGCTCCCTTTAAGAGCAAGAACATCATGTGCATTTAAGAGGCACTCTTTCAGCCATTTAGTTGTCATTTTGTTATTTTCAGCTCTTTGTGAGCTTTGCCTTTTATGGACTTTTATGGGCATGGCTAAATGTTAATTAGCTGTGCCTTTGAATGTGCTCAGTAATTTGCATCTCTTTGGAATTTATCAATGTCTGGAGTAAAATCTGCTACATTTCTGTCAACCTATTGGGAAATCTAAGCTCAGTTTAGTTTTCAAAACCATTTACAAACAACATCAAGCCCGCTGACATTAAAAAGCTGCAGTGTGACCTTCATTAATTTTGTTTTAGCACAAGTAGAAACGGAGTAGTGGGTGAAATCTCAAACAGCAGATAAAAATAAATAAATAAATCACCCATCCAGTAAGATTCAATAATTTAATTTATATTCTTCTGGCTATTTCTAGCTCACCCCAGGTATTTCAACCAGCTCTCCACCGGATTAGACATGGTCGGCCTTGCTGCTGATTGGCTCACGTCCACCGCCAACACTAACATGTGAGTTCCTAACATAAAACACCTTCTCTCAAATGCAAGCTGAAAGAAATGGAAATGAAAGGTATTAGCCCTGACCATCCTCCATCAGTCCCTTATCACCAGTATTCAGGGACCAAAATGAAACATTGAAATTAAAATGCAGTTTCATTGAGGCTAATCAAAATATTGAGTGGTGCAGATGGACAAATCCTTTCTCAAAGAAGAAGGAAAAAAAAGGATTTCTTTTTTCTAACTCCTGAAATTATATATAACTGAACGTGTTAATTGTGTGTTTTTTGTTCAGTAGGAAATTTTATACTATAGTTGAAATCTGATTGAAGTGTTGGCTATGTTTCTATAGCAGCAGCTCCGAGAGTAGTGTATCTGCAAAATAAAGAGTAGTGTGCTTACATTAATGCACCCATTATAGTGTTATCATTTCTATAGTAATGCATTATACAAACCTAATTATCAGCAGATTAAAAATGTATTGTTAATAAAATAAAAAGGATAATCATTGACCTAATCTATTTTTTTTATAGTTGTTCATATATTATATATAGTTATTTATAATAAAAGGCTTGTGGAACGTACTATAAATTCTTGCATATCTAGAGTGGATTTATAGACTAACAAAGAAATTATGCAAAATCCATTACAACACCTTTATGTGAAGAATCCTGGATTCTTTAGTCTGAAATGAAAAGAAAAATGTAAAATTTCAGGAAATATGCCTATGCATCTAGGATTTTTGGCCACCCTGTACTGTACTGTATATGTACAGTATACACATTTTGGACACGGCACACTTTACTTATTATAGATGGAAATTACTATGGAAGCCCTGATATGATGTTTTTTTTTTATGATACCTAGGTACTGTTTTCATTTCTATTGCTTTTCTGTATTATTATTGTTATTATTATTATTATTAAAACTGCTTATTGTCACAATTCTAAACAGACCTATCAAACAATTTGTTCCTACCATACAGGATCCTGTGCTACCTGTAGAGCATGTGTAGGATTATAGAGGAACAACATTTTGCCACTTCAAATACAAACATATTTAAATAATAATAATAATGTAAAAAAAAATACAGTTCTGTATTATGTAATGATGTATATACATGAGTATGGCAATACATGAATTGCCACATTAAAAGAACTGCCAACTGAATTAATCTGCCCCCACCCCCCCATCTATATTACTTATCTTGTATTACTTATGTATTGCACTATTCATCATCCTACTACAACCTTATTTATGTTCTCCCCATAACTTAAAAATGAATTATCATGTGTTTTTATTAAGTCATAGTCATATATAATTTTTTTTATGAAGTATAGTGATGCTTTATACATCCCGTTCCAGGGCACCTTTCCTTACTGATTTGTGTAATGTGATATTCAGGTTTACTTATGAGGTGGCTCCTGTGTTTGTCCTGCTGGAATACGTCACGCTCAAGAAGATGAGAGAGATCATTGGTTGGGAAGATGGCCGAGGGGATGGTATCTTTTCACCAGGTAAGATTAACCCTGGCCTTTGCCTGATATTGATGTAGAATTTGTGTTGATTGTAGATCAGCTGCTTTAACATCTCTATCTATATTGAAAACAATAAGCAGGGAAGCTCACTAAAGTGCATTTTAGCTTGCATCAAAAATATAATCAAGTTACAATAATAAGTCGGTAAAACAAACATATTTTGGGGATGCTAGTGCTTATTATAGTGCTTAGAGAGAAGGTTAGGGTTCTGCCTTAAGCCAGGTTTACATTATATGTGTTTCAGCCATAGTTTATTCATTCTTATTTGGTTTATTAATTAATTATTTAGTTGTGAGTTGAAATTCCTGGCTTTAAAATGCATAATATATGGTGTGCAACATAAGGCTATTTTCCTAATCTTTTGGGAGATCACAAGAATTTTAACAATGCCACAACATCAGTCATGCTCTCAGGGTGTGAATGACCCACGTGTGTTACACTACACTGCCTTGTGATGCAGCATTTAAAAAGATGTGATTGGCTTTATTCTTGTATCTCAGGTGAATCATGTAATAGCCTTTACTGTTCCCAGCTGGTAGCTGCGATATACTGTATAGTTAGCTATTTAAAATAAACTGGTTTAAAATAAACAGCCAATAATAAAATAATGAAAACCTTTTTTAGCGATTAAAAATAAATGACCAAAACAGTGTTGTACAATTCTTGTGATTTTTTTTGAATGATTTTTTTTTTATACAGAAAATGTGCGTGCCAAAAAAGTTACTAATGAAATTTGTACAACATGGAAGTGACCAATCCTGCTTCCCTGAAATTTTAAAATTTCTAACTTTTGATGATTTTATATGTGTCCCAAAAAGTTCCTCAAAAATGGTGATTTTTTCATAGTCTCGCTTCAAACAATAATCATTTAAAATGCAAATTATTAACATTTCTCTATAAATATTGATGCTAAAAATTGTATAAGCTTCTAGAAGCAAATGACCTGTAAAAATTGTTGCTTAAATAGTTTTTTGGTAAAAGCAAAAAATCTGTAGTGTCTGTAACCATGTCAGATTCATGTTGCAATATCTTAACAATTTTGCATTTTAGAATAATACGACACTACATAAAAGTGCACGAAATTGTATTTAACAAATGTGTTTCTTTTTTCTGATAAAAACAAACATAAATCCGTATGCATATTTCCAAAAAAACTAAGCATGGATTGGGAGATAAGAAGCATTAAATATTCTGAAAAACTGTGTTATATGATCCTATCTGAAAATTCACCTATTTACCTAGGTAGACAAATTTTAGCACCAATACCATGTTTTGGGAATAAAGCACAATGTAGCATGTTCAGCAGTGAGCAATTTAATATAACTGAGACAACCAGTAACAAAGTTTTGTCATAAATTCTGTATTAAAATCTCTTTGTCTGAGCATTGCAAGTACAATATGTTAATTTAAAACCCCATAATATGAGTATGATGTCACACTATCACATAGTAGTGGCAGTGGCAAGGATAAACAAAACGTACAAATAAATAGGAAAGAAAATAGCTTCAAGCTCATTTTGCAGAATTTTTTAAATATCTGATAGAGTTTAAACTGGATTTATCTTAAATAATCCCAGTGACTCAGCTGTTCATTTCACCTCCTGGCTTTGAGAATAAAACTTTTTGACATATTTCCTGATGGATCTTCTAGGCTTGAAGGAAGCTCAAGTTTAAACAAAGGACCAACATTAACTTGTAAATGTTTGTAATCTAATGGAGGGCAATGCAGTCATTTAAACAGGCAAACAGAAGATCTTATTAGCCTCAGTCCAGCTTGTGGACACTAATGTAATGCAAACAACATTTCACGCTCTGTTTCCCTAATGACTACAGTGCTACAGGACCTCATTAATATGTAAGACTCACTCTTAGCATGACAAACATAAGCCGTAGAGAATCAGGCCGAACAAAGACTTTGCGGTTGTAGCAGTTAGGAGAGGAACTGTCTGGTGTTGTATCTGAAATGCGTCCTGTTCCTGCAGGTGGTGCCATTTCCAATATGTACGCCATGTTGCTGGCTCGCTACAAAATGTTTCCTGAAGTCAAAGAGAAAGGGATGTCATCGGTGCCCAAGCTGGTGGCCTTCACGTCCGAGAATGTACGGCCATTTTTATTTTGTCCTTATCTCCTTCTATTATTCATTCTTTATTCTGAGCATTCAGTGCGCCATATCACAACAGGAAAATGTCAGTGGACATCGGTGCAGCTGCTGATTTTTATCATTGCCTATTGAAAAGTGACATGCACTTTGCTAGTGCTTTTCACACCTGTGTAAGGAGGATAGCTCTGTTTTGTATAATGGCCTCTATAAACAGAGCACCAGCGCTTTAGAAGCACTCTCTGTATTAGTACTGCTGTGAAATGCCACAGGAAAGGTTAATCCTGACCTTCAGTCTAACAGATAAGTGCACTAGCTGACAATTCATTTGCAGCATTTTGCAAAGACTGTTATTTGTAGACAGAGTTTCAATCAGACCCTGGAAATACTTGTTGCTTTAAATACACACAATTCTCTAAACATTGTCGGCCACATTACACTTCGAACTGCTTGTTGATCAGAGTGATCAAAAGAAAATAACCAGACAGGAACATGCTGCCAAATTCCTTGTTCATTCTTTTCTCAGTTACCTCTGCGAATTGTTAGATTTCCACAGTGATACACACAACTCCATTAAGTACACCTTTTGCCTTCAGAGCTGCTGTAATTCCTCATGACTTTTCAAAGTCAACTTGCTGGAAACATTCCTTAGATATTTTGCTCTATGTTAACGTTACAGCATCATGCAGTTGCTGCAGATTTGTCTCGCATTCCACCACACCCCAAAAGGTGCTCTATTAGATTGAGATCTGGTGACTGTGGAGGCCGTTTGAGTGTAGTGACCTCATTGTCATTTAAGATGATTTTAGTTTTGGGACATGGCACGTTATCCTGTGCTCATAACGGGATGGACATGGTCAGGGAGGCTGAGGCATTTAAACCATGGTCGATTGAAACTAAGGATCCCAAAGTGTTTTCCCAAGAAAATACACCCCAACCCATGACATCACCACCACCTGCCTGAACTCTTGATACATGGCAGGATGAATCCGTGCTTTCATGAGTCCAAATTCTGACTCAACCATCTGAATGTCACAGCAGAAGAACCAGGCAATGTGTTTCCAATCTTCTTTTGTCCAATTTTGGTGAGTCCATGTGAATTGTAGTCTCGGTTTCCTGTTCTTAGCTGACAGGAGCAGCATCTGGTGTGGTCTTCTGCTGCTATAGCGCATGTGCTTCAAGTTTCAGAATGTTGTGTGTTCAGAGTCACTTTTCAGCATATCTCAGTTGTAACAAGCTGCTATTTGAGTTCAGTCTGGCCGTTCTCCACTGACCTCTGGCATCAACAAAGCACTTTTGCCCAGAGAGCAGAGAACTGCTGTTCACTGGATATTTTTTAATTTTTTACACCACTCTCTATAAACCCTAGAGATGGCTGTGTTTGAAAATCCCAGTAGATCAAACGTTTCGAAAATAGTTAGACCAGCCCGTCTGACACCAAGAATCATGCCATGTTCAAAGTCACCTAAATCATCTTTATTCCCCAGTCTGATGCTCACTTTGACCTTCAGCAGATCGTCTTGACCGTGTCTACATGCCTAAATTTATTGAGTAGCTGTCCTGTGATTGGCTGATTAGACAATTGTGTAATAAAAAGTTGAACAGGTGTACTAATGAAGTGGCCAGTGAATGTATTCTCATAGTATTTAACAGTTTTTTCTACTGTTAATGAAAGAATTACGATAACCACATCATGTCTTTTAACATGCTAATGAAGACCCACAGATCATTAGCTCATTTAATCAGCTGCTGATTTTTTTTCTCTATTCTATTCTATTCTATTCTATTCCATTTATCATGCTATGCCAGTCTTTTTGGTTTAAGTCTTCTATTTTTTTAATTACCTTTCCTTTTTTTATTCTGTTATACCATTTTTAATTTCTTTTCTATATTTTCTTTTTTTTTATTTGCTTGTTTGTTTGTTTCATTTGTTTGTTTGTTTTGCGTTATCTATCTATCTATCTATCTATCTATCTATCTATCTATCTATCTATCTATCTATCTATCTATTGTATGCTCATTCCATTCTATTTTTTTTCTTTTTTCCTCCCTTTCTTTTTTAAATTCAAACTTTAGCTTGTTATTAAAAAATTGTATATAAATAGTAAAAAAAATGTTTTACTAACTGATTTCTTGGATTTTAGTTTTCAGTTCTATTATTGCATTCTATATCATTCTACATCTGTGCTTTAAAGTTCTGTTTTATTTCATTTCATAATATTTTACACTTGTTTACACGGTTAATATAGGTTTGTTGAGTGACTTTTTTTTATTCCATTCTATAATGTATTTCTGTATTCTATACATTCATTCTACTTTTATCAATTAATTTATTTTGTTTTATTCTACAATATAATATATTTATTTTATCATTCTATACTGTAGTTTGTCTTTTGTTATTCTATCCTATTCTATTTTATTGCTTCTTTTTTTATTTTTAAGATTTTTAGCTTGCTACTGAAGAATTGTAGATGATTGACACATTTTTAGACATATTTATCACTTTATAGCTCAATTGCTGTGGAATAACAAACAAGCTCTTTTTTCATATCTTCCAAAGCAGTTGCAACACTCACACACACACACACATGGTGCACAAGATAGTTATAGACAAGCTTTTAAAAATAGTTTATAGTTTTATTTGGTACATTTGGTAATTTTGTCCTGGCCCACACGATGTGTTTTTGATACCTCTGCTCTCGACATCTGAATCCTTTTAACTTTTGCCTGAACTACTCTGTCCTTCATTTCAGAGTCATTTCTCAATCAAGAAGGGAGCTGCCGCTCTTGGAATAGGAACAGAGAGCGTGATCTGTATCAAAGCTGATGAGAGGTGGGTCTGGATATTCCATAGTGATATTTTTTGTGCATGGCTGGAGAAATGAGAAATACACTTAAACATGTCTTAATGATAATCACACATGGCTCCAGTGACGGAATGGTGCTTTTGTCTCTGACAGGGGAAAGCTGATCCCTTCTGACCTGGAGCGGAGGATAGTGGAGGCCAAGCAGAAGGTATTGACACACACACACACACACACCTGAATAAATGTCTTACGTCTGTCTCATCAGTCTGCACTTTGTCTGAACTTTCCAGCAGAAGTGCAGAACAGCATAACTGACGTGATCTCCAAAATCAACACAGACATTACTGTGACCATAAACTCTACCTGACTTTTCTTATTTCTCTCTTTCTTTCTTTTTCTTTTGTTTCTTGTTGTCTATTCTATTCTATTCTATTCTATTCTATTCTACTCTACTCTATTCTATTCTATTCTATTCTATTCTCCATTACTTTTTGTCATTATGTACTATATTTTCTTTGCAAACAGTTCTGTTTATTATTAAATTCTTAAATCTATACTTTTCTTTAACAATTTAATACATTCTATTTTATTAGCCATCATATGAATTTTCATCACTTTTTCCTTAATGGTCAAATATTTTCAATTACTCTATTTCTTTTCATTTAATTCTCTCTTCTATTTAATTAAATTACTTTCTTATCCTGTTTTATTGTAGTACCTTTTTTTGTTTATCATTATATTGCGTTATTTTTCAATTTGTTCATGATATTTTCATGATTCATTCATGATATGTTCATGATTAAATTCACTTCTTTATTTAAACTTTTTTCATATTCCTTTTATTTGATTCCTTTTGTTAATTCCCTTTGTTCTATTGTTTCCTTTCCATCTTTACTCCATAATACACTTCAAAAAATTACCCACAGCATTGTTGGTCATCATGTTTGGCATATTTATTTATTTATTTATTTATTTATTTATTGTCTTTGTTTAATGTGTTTTCTCTTCCTTAGGGTTATGTACCATTCTTTGTGAGTGCTACAGCTGGAACTACAGTGTATGGAGCATTTGATCCTCTAATTGCCATCTCAGACATCTGTAAAAAGTATAACATTTGGATGCACGTGGATGTGAGTTTAAAATTATTTATTATTATGAAATTGAGACTGTGTGCTGAGGTGGTGATGGTGTGCTGATGTGTGAGGTGATGAAATAACTGTTCTGATGTGCTGACTGTAAGCTGAATTGCTTACGGAATGATTGTGTGCTGATGTGGAGATTGTGCTGATTTTGTGACGCCGTGCTGATGTGATGACAACCTGTTGATGCTGTGACCTGGTGCTGATGTGCTGACTGTGTGCTGATGTGGTGACTGCACTGATTTGATGACTGAGTGCTTATGTGGCGACTCTGCTGATTCAGTGACTGTGCTGATATGGTGACTGTGCTGATGAAGTGACTGTGCTAATTTGGAGACTGTGCTGATGTTTTGCCTGTACTGATGAGGTTACTGTGCTGATTTGGTGACTGTGCTGATGAGGTGACTGTGCTGATGAGGTGACTGTGCTGATTTGGTGACTGTGCTGATGAGGTGCTGATGAGGTGACTGTGCTGATGAAGTGACTGTGCTAATTTGGAGACTGTGCTGATGTTTTGCCTATACTGATGAGGTGACTGTGCTGATTTGGTGACTGTGCTGATGAGGTGCTGATGAGGTGACTGTGCTGATTTGGTGGCTGTGCTGATGAGAGGATTGTGCTGATAAAAGGACTGTGCTGACGTGGTGACTGTGCTGATTTGTTGTTGACATGGTGACTTTGTCCAGAAGGGATGATTGGGTTGATTTTCTGACTGAACTGATGTGGTAATTGTGTGCTGATGTGGTGATTATGTTTTGATATCGAAATTGTGATCCAGTTCCTGCGTGCTGATGTGATGAATCTGTTCGGATGTGTGGTGACTTTGTGCTAATGTGATGACTGGGTGCTGACATGATGACTATATCCTGATGTGGTGACTGTGCTGATGAGGTGACTGTGCTAATAAGGGTGACTGTGCAGACTTGGTCACTGTACTACTGAAGTGACTTTGCTGATGAGGTGACTGGGTGCCAATTTGGTGACTGTACTGATAGTGACTGTGCTGATTTGGTGTCTAGGTGGCGTGTCCAGTTTTTTAGCATTAACTAGGCAATATTATGAACTGAATTTCTTTAGGTCATTTTAACTGACTACCCAAACTTGGGTGAGCAAAAAAATTATAAAATGGATCACATAGGCAAAGAAATAGCACAGATTCACATGAGCATGTGTTTTTATTGTTTTATTGTTTTAATATGCTTATTCCCATGATTCCACTATTCTGGTAGTGTTAAAATTTACTCTTCATAAAAGTAATGATAACTTTTATTCTACCTGACATATCCAAAAACCTAAAAAGGAAGCCTCCCAGTTAACACACACCAGCAAGGCTTCCATTTAAGCACATTTTTTTTGTATAATCGTCATTGACCTATGCTGTGTTGCTGGCACGTATCTGTGCCGCTTGAGCTTTAAAGGTTTTTACATTGAGACTGGGTGCTGATGTAGTGAATTTGCAGGTGCAGTAGCTGTGTGCTGATGTGGTGTCTATGTGGTAGATGCGTGGTCATTTGGTGATTGTGCCATGATGTGGTGACTGGGTGCTGCTGTGTTTACTTTATGAGGTAGTGTCCATGTGTTAAGAGCACATGTGATGTGCAGATATTGTGAAGCGCTCCAAGTGTGCTGTCACTGCTGGCTCATCATCACTGCATGAAGTTCTTCACTCTGCCAAATATTCACATCCTGTTGCAGTCTCATGACACTGAACTCAGCTCTGGTGACTGTTAAACAGATCACATTTTATACAGTAAAAAAAAAAAAAGCACTGTAAAAGCACCGGTTAAAAATGAACCAATAAAAAAAAAATTTCTTAAGGAGAAAAATAAAAATCAACATAAACATGCAAACATATAAACACTAATCTTGTTTTTACTTTATAGCCAGTTATAGTTTTTCATCACTGATTGGAAGAAACTATAAAAAAAAAAATTGCCTTGATGGCTCTAATATGAATTAATAGGTTTTTTCAAGGACTGGTAAAAATAAAACAGAATAGCATAATCTTTATAAAAAATTTTTTTTTTAGCTATTTAGAAATTGTATTATGATTAAGTGCTGTCTCTAAAATTTAATTTTCTTTATTGCAAATATAATTGTTAATGCAATATAACATTTTAATTTGATGTGACTTATTTTGGTGTTATAAATGAATCACCTTAGAAAAATAATTAAATTTAAAAGCTACCTACTTGCTATTATACTTTGTGTGCATATGTGTGTGCGTGCGTGCGTGTGTGCGCGGGCATGTGTTCGTTTTATACTCTAGAGACCAATAAGATGAATAACAATAGTTTGTTCTCTCATTTTACTGGAGAGCAGGCCTTTGAACTTATACTTAGCCCATTTCACACACACACACACACACACACACACACACACTAGACTGTGACTGTGTCTAGACTGTGTTCTGTCCTGATCTAAGACCTATTTGTTACTTAGATATTTAGGTTAATCACTCTCACAGTAAATACATAAATGAAAATAAATAACCGTTTCACTGATAGTACTAGTCAGTGACCTAGTAAACCAGTGTAAAGACCTACTGTACCTACTGATGGGACCTTGATAAGTGTGTCTGTCAAACGGCATAATGTAAATATAATCTAAATGTAAACGATCACAGCTTTACCTCAGCCAAATGGGGCATTTGTTTCAAGGAGAAAACATTATACTTTCAAACTTTGAACCCTTTTACATCATTTTATTTTCAGATAAATGTTCTAATTCGAAAGAAGGACTTTTCAGCTTTTAATCTTTTAACAAATTTTTACGAAGAATCAGCACTTTGGAAACGTTATACAGTTTTATATTAGAATTTTAGCCATATTTTAATTTTAATTTGTGTTGACCTAGCTAGAATTAAGATTTAATAGAAGGAAATCTAAACCCCAATATGTCAAATCCCCAAAATTCAAACACTATAACCAAATACTATACCTGGAAATACAGACTTTTTTTTTATAAATTAATATTGTTATATTAATTATTTTTAGTGCAATCTGTAACTTACTGTGTGCTATATTTAATTCTATTTTTACTTCTAATAATTCTTAGTTTTCTTAAAATTTTTATTTCTTTAATTTATTTTTTTTCCTTGTCTAATCTAATTTTTTCCTTTCTTCCCAGCAAATTAATCAAAGCAACTGTATAACAAAGACAAAGCAATTTCCCTCTGGGATTAATAAAGTTCTTTGAATCTTGAATCTAAATTAAGTAGAGGCTTGCTTCAGCTTTGCATTTAGTCAGTCATACTCATCTACCAAGCTATGCAGTGACCATGATGAGAATACTAGGTGATTCACCTTCAACGTTATTCACATGGAATTCTAAATAAATAAAAAAAATGAATAAATAAATAAATAAATACATTTTAATATTTAAATGCATTTTTTATCTGACATTTTACCATTATTGAGTCCAAAAAATAAGTAACCCTGTACATTTATTAAAGACAGTTTAAATAAATAAATAAATAAATATATTGTGATGTGTCTTACAGTAAATGCAAGGGTTTGTCAAGTCAAATTGAGACATTTGATCATGCAGAATAACAGAACACAGTTCTGCGAGTAAAGTCTCCCTTTATTTCTCTATATAATCTCCTGCTACACTAATGCACTTATCACAGTGTTTCACTAGTGCTTGGATACCGTGAAGGTAGAAAGTTTCTCAGTGTGGCAGAGTCATGATCAGACTGCTTGCGTCATGCTGAAACACTGGCCTCCCAGGAACTCCTTTAATGACCCAACATGTGGAAATGGCTTGGAGTGAGGTCAGGACTGTACGGGGGACGTAGCAATAACTCCAAGCCGAGTTCCTATAATGTTCAAGTGGTTCTGGTGAATGATTGTGAGTACAGTTCACACAGACAGATGTGTCTTTTACCGCAAGTTGGCAACAAGTTAGTCAACATTTTTAATGGAAAGGACTTTAGTAAACTCCAATCTTTAGTAAACGTCATTCACAGACGTGCGGCCTTCTTTAAAATGTTTGCACCATTCAGATGTTATAAAATAACATAAAATATACCTTTAGTCGTCCCAAATTGGGCAAATTCCTATGTTACAGCAGCAAATAAAAAATTAGCAAATATAAAGTAGGGACAGAATAATACAAACAATACAATAGTTAGAATGCGACAAATGATTATCATCACCATACTATGCTTGAAGTCTTCTGTAAAAAGCAATTGCTTTTATGACTTCATTCACCAAGAAATTTCATCACACAACAAGTCCCGGTTTGATTTGAACACCCCTCATAAAATAAAATAATATTAAAGAAAAACACAGTTGAAAAAAAATGGTTTAGCTTCCAAGCCCTATAGCAGGTTGAACTGTAAAATGTCCTCTATACATTATAAATATATATATAGAAGTAAATATACTGTACAGTTTTTGGACCTTCACTTACTTTCCAAATTAATAGATCTGTTCATGAGTACAAAGAATAATATAGTAATCAAACATATTTTTTAAAAAATCCGACATTTGTTTTCACTCATAAATCAGCATGCATTAGAGGACATGGATAAGGGGATTCGTTTGTACTGAGACTGTCCCGAGCTGTGGACAGGTAGGCTGATGTATGCTGTGACCTTCAGACATTACATTTGGGAGTTGAGTGTTAAGCGCTGTGGAGCGATGTGTTAAGCAGTCTTGTTATCCGTCTCCTGGAGTGTGTTAACCTCCTGGGTTTTCCTGCACAGGGTGCCTGGGGAGGGAGTCTGCTCATGTCCCGGAAACACCGGTGGAAACTCAACGGAGTCGAGAGGTCAGCACTGCCTCCACTGCTGAGATCACACTCTATAAATCATAAACTCTTTTCTTCCATTCCCTGCAGTATATGCAAAAATGTATGCTAATGCTCTCTCTCATTGGCCCAGACCATTTTTTATTCTTTTACATCTACTACTGTACACACACACACACACACACACACACACACACATGCAGTCAATTGTGGAATGTTATTGCATTTAATACCACAATATGGTAGATTTCTTGAACAATACTTCAAGCTGTAATGTAACTCACAGGTTTATATTAATGTACTAGTTCTAATATGTCATGGTTTCTATCATTCAGGGACTTGTACAGTTGCAGACTTGTTGCAGATGCTTCACATAATCAAATCCTAATAATAGGAAAAATGTTTCATTGATTGCACAAAAAAGATGTAAACAATGACATTGATAAAACATCAATATGTTTATGTACACATTTGTGGAAGGAGTCTCCAGTTTCAGTACATACTGTAGCTTGCTTTGTTGAAGTTCCTCAACATAGTTGTAAAACCTAACATTGTCACTCACTAATGAATTAGAAATTGTAATCGTTGGTAAATCGTTGTGGTGTAAAAGGAATAAAACTCTTCCAGACAGGCTGTTAAATTAGTGACAATGAGAAATTAAAAACGCATTATGCATTATTACTCGCTTTATTAACATGATGAAACGAGCTTGTTTATATACTTAAATACAATGTACAGTAATCAAAATTGTACATTTTAAGCAGAACTACAAAGGACCTGCCTCTAATATTCTGTTGTGCTTTAAACATGATTGGATTTGACAAGAACATCATCTTTATAACTTCTGCATGTGAAATAAATCCGTATCATTGTCATTGAAATCTGGCTTGATTTTCCATCAGATTGTTGATGTTAAGTTTCTCTCCCACTGAGAAGTCGCCGCCTGCTGCTGTGAAGTTGTGTGTGACCTCCAAGACTTTCAGGAGAACAAAAAGCAGTGTGTGAATTCTCTTGTGTGACAAGAAAACATTTACTGTAAGCCTGTGAGTTAAGGACCAAATTAGCTGAAGACACAATCTGAGCCGATATTATCTGATTCTAAACTCAGATAATGTTATTACTCTATTGATTACATTTTGTTTTCTCATTTTACTAGAGAGCAGGTCTTTATACTTACGATCAGGCCATTTCACACACACAGACAAGGGACATGATACAATTATACAATATAATGCTAATAGGAATTCATACACACATTACATCATACAGAAGACATGGATCAGTTTAAGATTGGTTACAAGTTACTGTATTTACTCCAACATCACCTCATGCCTGCTGACTTCCACATCTATTCTTGTATTAATGTGCACCGGTGGTTACAACATGTATCTTTATCATCATGGGCCATTTATATGGATACACCTTAATAAAATGGGAATGGTTGGTGATATTAACTTCCTGTTTGTGGCACATTAG
>JAQMYJ010000033.1:33291150-33313021 GCA_030014305.1 Clarias laeviceps | reverse complement strand
CGTCAGGAAGGGCATCCGGCGTAAAACCTGTGCCAAGTTGTAGTGTGGACTGGATATTCCGCTGTGGCGACCCCTTGCTGGGAGCAGCTGAAAGACCAACAACAACTGACAAGCAGTCTGCATCCTTTGATGTAGGTGTGGTGGATTGTAAGACACTAGCAGTTTACTCAGATATTGCGTCGCGAGACCATTTAATGCTTTATACGTCAACAGTAGTATTTTAAAATCGATGCAAAATTTCACATGGAGCCAATGCAGTGTGGATAAGATAGGGGTGATGTGCTTGTATCGTCTGGTTCTAGTGAGGACTCTTGCTGCTATCAACCTAGAGGTGATAAAAGCATGACCTAGTTTTTCTTATCTCGGCAATATTTCTGAGGTGAAATATTGAGGTGGGCTTCAAATGAAAGCCTGGAATCTATAATCACACCGAAATCTACTCAAGTAAAAGTAAAAAGTATGGTGCAGTAAAACTACTCGTAGAAAAGTTACTCAAGTAAATGTAACGGAGTAAATGTAACTTGTTACTACCTACCTCTGCTTTAGACTCGGACAGATATTCCAGTAAAATTAAAACACTGGCAAAAGCAAACATCAAAAAATGTTCTTTTCATTAAAAAAAATAATGATCTCAAAAGGAATATCCAGACTAAAAATCTAATCCAAACTACTGACCTTTTTATCAAGATGGATTTAAGTGCATTTATTGGTAAGTCAATAACAGGATAACAAAAGAAATGGGCTGTTTGTGAAAATTTGTGAAAAAAAGTTACCTAGAGAATGTTTGCATTTTTGCATTTCTTTAATAACTTACTGAAATGAACATTTGATTGACCTGACGTGTTTTATTCTTGCTATGCCACAGCTATTTACCAACAATTTATCTATTAAAAATGAATTTATAGTTATATTAAATGTTGTAGAATTTCCATGAAACAAGTACTTGTTCTCACTCCTTAAAAGGTTGTTCCTTCACCAGCCTCTTTTTTTTTCTTCTTCTTCTTTTTTTATGATAGTTATCAAACCACAAATTGGTGGTTTACCCCCACCTACTGGTTTGAAATTTGGAACAAGGTCTTCTAAAAATATTTCAACAATCAATTTTCACACATACAAACCTTCAGCTTGTTTGACGAAAAACACTGACACAGCTTGACTCACAGTCTACGGTTTCCGATAGCCAGGGCTCTGATGACTCTGGTCGGTTTTGCTTTTCCTTCTTTTATTTCCCCTCCACTCAGTAGTGCACAAAGAGCGTATGTATTAAGTGTACATTCTGTTTCTCTCCCATTTGGAAATAACACACTCGAGAGAGGACAAGCAGCTCTCTGAGCTTTTATTTCAGTCATTTCAACAGTAAGATAAAAGCACTTCATAGCCACTCATAGAAACCTAGCACAGCACTTCTGCACATTCAGTATGTTCTCCGAAAGTCAAATGGGCTGCTGTGCTCTTTTGCTTTCATCTGCAACTTCATGTTGTTCGTCCTCAAAAGAAGCAATATGAAGCCGGATCACTTCTGGGAAGCAGGCTGGATGTTTTTGAGTTTGAATCTTCCTCTGGCCTGGTTTAACTCTTACAGGAAATTCACATCACAAAATAATTTACACATGGGTTTTTATTCATTTCAAATGATGTCATTTTAATAGAAGTTTTGATGCAATTTCTATAAACAAATGATTTAAAAAATAAAATTAATTAATTACATTCATGATATTCACATAGTCTGCTTATTTTGATGTAAGTTTTATGCATGATCAATTAATCATATTTTTCTAATCCAATTCATTTATTTTCACTTTCTTCACAGTGTTGACATGTGATGTTTACACATGATCTGTTCTTTTAAGTTGTAATATTCTTATAAGATTTTTAAGTTAATTTCACACAAATTATTTAATTTCACATGTATTTTTTTTATGTGACAAAATTCATTAAGTTTTACATTGTTACATCAGCACTGGTTTCAGCCACAAAATGGCTGATAATGACTACAATATCCAAGCAGTCCTATAAGTCACATGACCTGGTCACATGTCTTACTTCTCACTCATACTGGTTTAGATTTTTTGAGTTTTTCAATTATTTATGTTCTAATTTCTGATGTTCTGGTTTGTTTGTTTGTTTGTTTGTTTGTTTTTATTTAATATTAAATGAATTTGAGAAAAAAATTACACCTGAATGAATTTCTTGATTTAATGTTGACATTATATAATTGATAAACAATAAATAATAAAAATTTCTTGAATTAATGTTCTTGATTTTTTTTTTAGTTAATATAATTCCTTTTGCCTTTTTACCCAGTTTGATTTAACATTTTACTTTTTTACTGTATTTTTAGATATGCCCTTCTGAAATGTCAAATTCTTTTTTTTTTGTACACATGAATACATTGTACACATGAGACACCTGTACACCTGTGTTTTGCTGTGCAATTTATGATCATAATATGATCCATTCATAAAGCTACACATTTTTAAATCTACACATTTTTATTCATAACCAAAGTAGCTATTTCTGTAGATCTGCTTTGTGACAATGTCTATTGTTAAAAGCGCTATATAACTAAAATTGAATTAAATTGAAGTAAAATGGACATACATTCACCTTTTCTCTACATTACACTACAAGAGGTGGAAAAACTTGTAATCAATGTGAAATTTGTGGTGCTTCATTTTCCTTCCCTCAAAAAGTGAACATGTTTTAAGTAAGTCCTGAAGGTGGCACTGATTTCAGCTGTAGTGCATTTGCACATACTGTACTGTACAATCCACATGAAACAAAACCTTCTGGCTTGGATTAATTACATTCATATTGTTTTTATCATGGATGCCTTTTAAAACTGGTTTGGCAATGAGTTTTAAAATAATTTTTCTCTTTTGTTTTGTTTTGTTGAGATGAATGATACAGCATGTGATATTCAAAGCTTTTTATAATTCAGCCACAATCATCGAAATTGCTGTTATTACCCGACGCGCTGGTGTGTGTAACTCTGGATTGAATGAGTCTCAGAAACAAATTAAGCTCTGCTCTTCTTAGATCATGTCTCAGCCTCCAGGGGGCACTCTCTTCTCAGGAGTTTGTCACGCCACCATGAAGCCCCCCCCCCCCCCAAAACCACACACACACACACACACACACAGCAGATGAGTTGTAAAGATCAGTGTCCTTGTACAGAAGTAGTTCATTGCCTCAGCAGTGCGTTTGTGAATTTTGCGTGTTTTGTTTTATCCACCCTTTTCCCTGAATTTCTTCTGGAAAACCCCAAAACACTTCCAGATAATGCCGCATCTTTTCCCTTCTAATTTTATGCATGTTTTTCAGACTATTTAAGGCACCACAGCTGCTGACTGATCCCTCATGTATGAAAGTCAAGTGCAGTGTAGAATGTGCTGTAGTTCTCAATCTTATTGCTGGAAAACTACCGCCCTGGATATTCTAGTGTTTTCCCTGCTTGACCACGCCTACTTCAATTAGGAAAAGGCTGATTAGTCAAATGAGTTGATTAGTTAAATCAGGTGTGTTGAGAGCTGAGAAAGCACTTAAATGTGCAGGGCAAGTGGTCCTCCAGGAATAAGGCTCAGGACTAGTGCTGTTGATAAGCTGAGGTCTTTATTTGTTAATTAGTGTAAGTACCTGTCATTGATGGGAAACGTTTGTAGAAATAGTTTACAGCTAAAAATTATCTGATGAGCTTTAATGTAATCAGTGATATTATTATTATTTCAGTTGAAGGCCACGTACATGTCTGTCTGTCTTTCTGTACAGCAGAATCTCTGTCTAACTTATTAATACAAAGAAATCACATTCTGTAAGGTTGAGTATCTGACGCCTTGTTTACACTAAATTGTACTTCTTTCGTCGTCAGTCAAATAAACTCCCTGTTCGGTAATCGGAGAGTGAATCACAGATGAGAAATGGACAAAGTAGATCAGATAAAGATGAAGTTTTGTCTTAAAACAACTCCAGCGTGTTAAACTTTACTTAAACCACTTCAGCGCTGTTATTTCAGCCATAAAAATATAAGCTAATCCCAGTGAAAATGTTCAGTTTAGCTTTTCTAATTAATATCTATTGGTGCAAGTGTTTGTTTACATTGAGGAAGTAGATTATTAGTAGCTTATTTTAAAGTAGATTATGAAACACATAACTTTTCATAACATCGCTTTTTACTCATTTCACTCATGGTGCAGGTTAAACTTCAGGCAGAAATCGAAGTACGGCAAAATTTTCATTAAATTCTGTTTAGCCAGTTTTGCATGATGATATAAAAAAAAATAAAAAATCATACAGATGTACAGACAGACAGAAATTTTTCTGAGACTGGTTTCTCATTCTCCAAAAGTATGAAATGTGAAGATCTCATTGAAAGAGCAAGTTCTGACCAATGTCCAGACAAAACCTTTCTTTTATTTATATAGATGGCAAATAAAGCTGTACGAGTTGAAAGGAAAATCCACTCTGATTACGGCTGCATCTGATTTCCTGCAACTTCATACTTGCCTTTCTGGCAGAATAGCAAAGCAAGCTAATTGTACTACTGTAGGTAGGTACAGTACACTGACCATCCAGCTGTGCTGCTTTTTTCCAATGTTTTTCCCCCATTTTATTTGTGCATCAAACAAAAAGAGTGAACTAATTGCAGAAGGAATGTTGACTCCCACATGCCATAGGATTGATCCAAGCACACATTTGGTTGTTTGTTTGTGTCACTCTGCTACCTCAAGCCTAATTTAAATACAGTACATTTCAAAATTTATTTTTGTCAAGATGACTTTTTCCAGTGATATTAAAATCATGGTTCTGTTATGCAAACATTTGCAGAACACGAACAATCAGCCGTTTCCTTGCTGCTTGCTTGTGTGAGCACAGGGTAAGTCTTATGTTACTCTGGTTTTGCACTTCATCTCCTTTTACACCACACCTTCTATAAACTATTAACTTTATAAAAAATATATTAATCCCTTAATAATAATAAATCACATCAAACTCCATGATGTCACAATTGTGGAACCTGTTGGTCTATAAAAGTCATTAGGAGTGATGCTCATGCATAATCAGGGAGGGGGGGCGAAAAAAAAACAGAAATGTGTTATTTATTAACTGCCTCGTTTTCTCATGCAACGAACCAAACACAACATTTGTTGTTGGTTTAATCCACACTGCATGCACTGCGTTCCACATGTGCTACTGGCCCTAACAGCATGGCTTTTTTGAAACCTAACACCCAAATGTACAGACGTGTTAGTGATGCACAGGACACAGGAACAGCCTGCCACATCGTTCTCCAGCTGAAACGACAACACAGCTGAATGAAATGTGTCACGAATTAACAATCTATTCATCTTTTTCTCTGTTGTTGAGTATCACAGGCATAAATCTATAGAAAAATATTGCACAAGGTGAAAGGAGAAAAAAAAAAGAAGCATCCTGTGTGAACTGGCCTTTAGTCATGTAATAAGTGTTCTGTTCATGGTGACGTCTCTGTGATCTTTTCTAAAATTCTTGTTCCAAAATGACCTTTGAAGCTCAGGATCGTAAATAATCTGAGTTGTGTCTGTGATCCTGAAGTCATCCTGACATTAGGGAGATTTATGAATTTATGATTTGTACTGTAAGGTTTGCTGATTGCCACGTATTGAATCGTATATTTTTATGACTTGAACATTGCGTTTCTGACAACTTTATTCCCTGGTGAATAAACCTTTGTAAGTATTTACGCACTACCTTACTTTGGTGATTATAGTCACGCTCATGCCATGACCTTCTTGCTAGTTAGCCTTTCAAAATGAGCTTCACACTGCAAAAAATGAGAGCAAGGGAAAATATTCTAATATAACTAAAAGATTTTCAGTATTTCTTATAACAAATAATAAACAAACAGCAAACCAAAAACACGATATTTAAGCCTAATTTAGCCACATTATTTTCACTTATGAGCATAGTTTTTTTCTTCTATTGGCAGATAATTTTGCTTATTTAGAACAAGAATTTCATGCTTATATTATTACTTAAAATGTCTAGAAATCGGCTTGTTATAATCTTATATTAAGAAATTCTACATACATTTACAAGATTCACAATATTTCATTTGCTTAGATGTAATTTTTGCAGTGCAATCTTAATTGTATTTAAATTTATAATAATGTATAATTTATATACACTGCTACCATTAAAATATGTTACATGAAATAATGCATGTTTTGCTTTTACATTAACTTTAGCCCTGCAAATTGTTCCATACTCACCAAGATTTAAACTCTTAAACTCAGACATATAAGATCAACGATCTTGTTTTAACAGTTATTTACTAACATTTTATTTTTAAACTGAAAAAAGTTAGCGATTCATTGTGAAGTTAAATTTTCTTGTCGCATGGACGAATAACAATGGACGAATGAATATATGAATGATTGATAGTCTGCAGGTGTGCGTACATTTCTCTTTCTTTTATGACTGTCTTTAGTTCAGTCTGTAAATACGGTGCCTTTTTTATAAATGACATAATCAAGAATTGGCAAAGAAGCAAAAAAAAAAAAAAACATTCTACCATCATGAACTTAGAAAAGCATCCATAAACTTTGATAAACGACTTGAATCAAATAAAAAATATATATATTTTAATTTGTGCTGTAAATCTTTTGTGCTGAGCATTCACTCATAGATGTAACCTGCTGAGCTCAAACACTAAAGCAAAGGCAGTGGCATAAACTGCTCTTGGAAAGTGAAGGGCTTCCAAATCAGACCATTTAGAGCATCAGGACATGAAACACATCATAAAGTCCTTTTTCTAGTATTGTCATAGTGACTACCTTTCCCATGCAGGCTTGTTAAACAAAACCAGATGTTTCACGACTGGGTCTGTTTCTTTCTCAAACACTTAAGTCGTTGGGGTCAAAGTTCAGAGGTGATGAGTAAAACATTGAGTAAAGCATTGAGACATGTTGAAGACGACACAAATCAGGCGTCTCTTCATCACACCTGACATCAGTTTTGCAATGATGGAAGGTGGACGAACGGCTCATCATCTCTCATCGTCTACGTCGCTTTTTCCCAGATGGATGAACGTTTGAATAAAATGTACAGTTTGGATAAGATTTTTGTTGAATTGCATGCAAATCCTTCTTCGCGTAACGTCAGCATTTTGAGGAATGTTCAGCGTGCGAGACGACACGTTTGATTCAGCAGGAGCTCCAGCTGGCTGTGTTTCTTTAAGGAAGAACAGCTGAACTGCTGCACTTTCCCTGACGTGTTCTGGAGCAACGTTATCTGTTTTCCTCCCCTATGTCTTCTGTTAACAGACTGAGATCATTCAGTTTGGCTCACTGTTTAAAAGGACTAAAATAACTTTTGAAATGAAACGATATCTTTGGAAATCGCATTTTTGGAAAAGTTTTAGCCAACAACAATCTCGCATTTATCAAACTCGGCTGCTCGGAATTTCCACTAATGGAAATATCAACATCACACGAAAGTCATGGAAATCTCTTCTGGAAGCGATGACTAGATTTCCCATGTCTGATGAAAATAAATGAATCCTTCTGATTGCTCTTTCTTTGTCCGCGATGGCCTTATGGTTCTCTCCAGAGTTCATGATTAAACCTTTCAGTGATGACCTTGTAATGAAAAGTGATTCCTAAAGGAAAGGGAGTGTAAAAGAACAGAGACTCCCATTAGGAAATGCTTTCAATAAAAGACCTCCTCATATTTCTCACAGACTTTAGTGTTACATACGATTGAGCTGGTGTTCCTATCACTGCACACACTCTTCATTTCACTCAAAGCCAAGAACCTTTCTGTCCTGATAAGTACTACCTAACTCTCTTATGATCAGTAACCTAAGGTTGACCTTTAAGTTTCACTGTTTGTGCAGTTATCCAATCATGTCTGGACAGAATGCATGAAATGATGTGGATTCATGTAAAGAGCTTCAGGTAATGTCATATCAAACATCAGGATGGCAAAAAAACTAAAACGTTGGTTAGGTTTGAGTTTTTCATAAATCGTTTATCTTATGGGATTTGTATACACAACAGTCTCTAGATTTTGCACAGAAGGGTGTTAAATAGAAACAAAAAAACCTACACTTCTGCAGCATTACCAGTTGACACTTTTGGGCCCTTGAGCAAGGCCCTTAACCCTTTAAGGGCCAGTTTGATATGAACATCCCTTGTATAAATGCTCACAACACCACAGGCAGAACATCAGGCTTAAGGCTACATTAACTTACAAGAATAGCCACTCTTTACAACCATGATGTGCAGAAAAGCTCTGAATGCACAAAACATTGGACCTTCAAGTAGATAAACTACAATGATACTTTATTTGCAATTCACTGAACTTTTCCAAACAGAAGTTCCTCTGACTAGTGAAACACTGGGATAAGTGCATTAGTGTAGCAGTGGATTATATAGAGAAATAAAGGGAGTTTTTACTCTCATTAATGTGTTCTGTTATTCTGCACAATCAAAAGTCCCCATTTCATTTGAACACCCCTAATATTAAAAAAAAAAAAAAAGTATTGATACAAATGCATTAATATAAACATGTGATTTGGAGCTGCACTAGTGTCTGACAATTAATCAACATCTATTGACCAATCAGAATTCAAAAACATAGTGATGTAATCAGCATTAATCATGTGAGAAGGGTTTGATGTCCAGACCTGCTGAATGTCTATGACAGTGTGTATTTTTCTCTTCTGTCCTTTCTGGCTGTAGTGGATTTTTTTTTTGAGACTACTTACTTTTCTGATCTCATTTGATCTTCAATATAAAACATCTGGAGCTGAAAACATTTCACACCTGCTTTTAATTCACAGTGCAGACAGAAAAACAGTGTTTTAGCCTTTCACTATATGGGGCAGTTAGTCACATTCTGACTGAATCCAGACTGCTGCTTCAGAGAGTAATCATGTTTAAGCAATATAAACAAATAGAGATATTAGAACGGTCAAAAACCAGCCCTGAGTTACAGTCGTGAGTACAGTCTTGCTGATAAAAAATAATGTTTATCCTGGAGTTTTAATGATTCCTGAGTGTATCATTTAGTTTTGAACTAAATCCTGGCAGCATAAAGCCACCATAAGGCCACTTTTACGGCCAGAGACAGTTCTAGAATGTAGACAACTACAATTACTTCATTACATCATAGTTTCTCTTGTAACATATAATCAACAAAAGTAAAAGCTTTCATCTTAAAGATTTTTTTGGCTAGGCAATGCAGTGTATATTATAATTACACTTTAGTTAGTTACAGTAGCTGTTGTAAGGTATGTATGGCTTTTATCATTCTATAAAGGACTAGAGGATATCCGTAGCTCTATCTGCATGGAGTTCTTGACAACCAATTCCTTCCCTTACTTGCAAATGGGGTGCTCAGTCAGCTTGATGCTGCTCCTCAGGCTCCTGCAGTGCCGTGCCTCACAAATTTTCTCCTTAAGAACTGAAATTTTGCAAGAAATTTGCCTCACCTTCTGAAGTATTTTCAGCATACAAACAAACAAACTGAACCGAACCGGACACTGGCTATATTGCGAGAATGTTTAGGAGCCATTCAAAACTTGTCAAGCAAAGCAAGTTTGCATATTTTTGGCATTTTGTGCAAGATTTAGTGAAGACGTACAGTAGCATCATGGGTCCCAAGAATGTTAGCAAGGACGGTAGCGAGATCTTTTCGATCTTTTTAGCGAGCTGCATATCTTTTCTAAATGTTTTGATTTTTTTTTAATATGAAAAAATATGATTATAGTGTTGAAAATTGGTAATATTGGTAATATTTTTGAGTGGCTGGAATGGATTATCTGCATTTACATTATTACTTATTGGAAAATGTGTTTCGCAATACAAAGTTACACCTTAATGAACATACCTTCAGAACGGATTAAATTTGTGTGCTAAGGTACCGCTGTATATACTGTAGATAAGAAGAAAAATCATGTATTATGAATCTAAGATTCATCTTAGATGGATTAAGGAGTATTGCTATTTCAAATATAAATATAGGTATAAAGGTAAGCATATATACTGTAAAGGCCGGGAAAAGCATCTCAAGGGAGGAAATTCTAAATCTATTTGTTCATGTCCATGGGTTCCAGACTTCAGGCAGTTGTCAACTGTAAAGGATTTCCATCTAAGCATTAAAGGCAACCCTTATGTTTTTGATTATGTTTGCTCCATTATTTATGAGCCTCCCAAAATGGGGGGGTCAAAACCCTCCAAATATGTCAAATATGTCCCCCCAAATGTCAAAAAAAAAAAAAAAAAGGTTGTAATTCTTGAATGCCATGCTTTTGTCAGACCCCTTGAATTAAAGTTAAAAGTCTTGACTTTGCTCACATCTGGAGTGTTATACTTGTACCCGTATAATGTCCTGTAGAACAGTGTTTTCTTTTAATGGTTTAATGAATGAATAACGGTGTGTCCAGAGCGTCCCAGGTACTGTATAACACGGCTTCAGTCTGTGGAGGTAAATAGTGACTACAAGTTAATGGAAGGTGAAGTATATTCTCAACTTTTCTCACATAATCAAACTTCAATAAATGTTTTCATGGAACAGATGCTGATAATTAAACGAGACATGACTTTATCCAATGCTTTTATTGGACTCTGTGCCAAGTAAATCCAACAGAAGGTCCTTTACTTTCCCGTGCAACGGGTCAAGAATGCAGCTGAAATTGTAACCATTAAAGGGTGAGATGGTGCATGACGAGTGCAATTTACATCTAATTTAAATCAAATCCACCTAAACATCTCATGGTTCTTACCGGACACAGGATCACAATGGGGGAAAAAAATCAGGCAATCCTCTGATAAAACAGTTTGAATGTTTTGTCAAAATAGATGCAACTTTTATTCCGGCTTGACAAAATATCACGTTTACATTTTTTTTTCTCTTTTTGTTTTTGCAGAATAAATAAATTTGTATTATTTCCAAGCACAATCATCTGAATGATCTCAATATTTTTTTAAATATGGGTAAAAAAAAAATTGGTTAAACAACAGATTGAGCTATTCAACATGCACAAAATTGTTACAGTATCATAGACACTTAAAGATACAGTACTTTTACACTCCATTTCTCAGTCAGAAGTAGAGTACCTGCTGTACCTCGATGACATTTCTGGATTTGTCCTGTTAGGATGGCAGTGTAAAGTTAGGATCATGTGTGTCCTTGAAGAACGCACAAACAAATTTGTATAAAAAAGACAGACATTTTACACTTAAAACATGTACAAATGTAAAACAATATTGTCATGATAGCATTCTCATTGTGATCATCACTGTGACAATAACATCAGGAAATTACCACAATGTTAAGCCTTTGTTATTCGTTATCTACATATAAAATGTATTGCAGTGTAAAACAACACACGCTGAAGAAGTGTGAAGTAAAGTAAATTAACCTAAACAAACTAAAAAAAAGGACAAAAGCAATTAATGCAATTTATGTACAGTTGGTATGTTCTGGTTTGCCGATCTTTAATGTTAGAAGTAACTAAAGGAGTTTACATAATTTGTTAATCAATATTATTACTCACTCATCTTCTATACCGCTTTATCCTGTGTTCAGGGTCGCGGGGGCCTGGAGCCTTTCCCTGGAGGCTTAGGGCATGAGGCGGGTACACCATGGACAGGGTGTCAAGGGTGCCAATCCATCCCAAGGGTGCCAATCCATCGCAGGGCACTCACACATACACACTACGGGCAATTTGGGAACACCAATTAGCCTAACCTGGATATCTTTGGACTGTGGGAGGAAACCGGAGTACCTGGAGGAAATCCACCAAGCACGGGGAGAACATGCAAACTCCATGCACACAAAGATGGGAATCGAACCTGGACCCTCAAGGTGCAAGGCGACAGTGCTAACCACTACACCACCGTGCCGCCTCTCAATATTATTAATGAAAAAAAAAAATATATATATATATCATTGCATAAGATTTCTATATATTTATCATTTGACTGATCGATCCACTGATGCACTATATATGTGTGTTTCTTTGTTTGTTTGTTTTTGCATCTGGACACACTGTCTTTGTCTGCGAATTGTCCGTCAATATTTAAGTTAAATATTTTCTCATACAAACTATGCATATAGGGATTCTTTATGGGGGGTGCAAACTTTTGCACTCAAATATATGTTTGCCTTTTGTCTCTTTTATGTTATTTCTACATAAATTCCTGTAGGAAAATCCTTAATTATGCATTATTTCCTATACAAATCTGGTCTTTCTCTCTGATTTGATTTTGTGTATATACTTTATAAAGAACTCCAATCTAATTATTCATGAAAAACTTTATCATAAAATGTGAATGTAAGATATATGTTCATAGTTAATAACAAATAGATTTTAAAATATATTTATATATCTTTTGAATATCAATACATTTTAGCAATTTTCTTAAGACTGTACAATGTTTAAAGTATTGGAGTGCGGAGTAGCATTTCATATACTGTATACTGTACATGCCAACATCATACCTCATCTCTCTCTCTATCTCTATCTCTTTCTCGAACATACACACAAACACACACACACACACACACACACACACACACACACACACACACACACACAACTGTACAACATTAAAAAGAATCAAAAGTTTAGTTCCCTAAATAAAGATTGGTCACGACTCAACCAGCCGAAGTACTTGGAAAGCAGTCAGTACTTTTTTGTTCAGAAATAAAGTAAAATTTGTAAATTAAGCAAAATAAACACAAATACAAATATAAATCCAGTAAACAAAAACATAAAACAACAAAGGATATAACTTGATTTACTGTAAATAGCACCATCTTATTATAGATATCCTATTTAATGACTATTAACCCTGCCAACCATCTGTTCAGTTTTGGACAGACCACATTTCTTGACCAATGACCATTTTATATACTTATATTTCTTTTTTTTTTTTTTAATGGTGCTAAATTGTGACCAAAGAAAAGGAAATATATTATGTAATTATGTACCTCGTTTTTTTAAATGCATACTACAACAAAGGCCTTCTGAATCTGATCTACTGAAAGCACCTTTTTCTGCCAAGGGCATGAATGAGGATCCGTGAAATCCTGGTATCACGCAGCCACCCAGAGGATGGAAATGTTGGCGCCTTCCTCGTGTGTGATCTGATTGACGCGTCCACGTACGCAGTCCAATGTAATGTAAATGGATGTGCCGTTCTGTACCTCAAAAGAAGCCCTGACGCCAACACTGGTCCACTCACTACCCTCGGGCATCTGACCCCCAACCTGCTGCACCAGAGGAGCTGAATTCATCCTGTCCTGGCCCTGCTTATATACCACCACCTTCACCACATTGCATGAGTGGATGAGCTTCACAGTGAGTGCCACATTAACCGTCCCAGCTGCTTGGAAAACAAAATTCCTCTGTGGATGTTGGTGTCCTGCGCCAGCAAGTCGGATGTGTTCGGCATCCGGACCAACCTGCTGAAACAACAAAGGTTTGTTTCTTACTGCTCCAGATGGAAGGCCTGTCTTAGACACAGTGGCCATTAGGGATGAGGAAATGGCAGCTGGAATCCAGAGCAGGCTTAGCATGCTAATTCCAGAGCTGTCTCCAAAGTATCGGACATTGCACTGTGTCGGAGTGAAGATCTCAAAGTTAAGCCAGTCACCCGAGTCTACGATGGTAGTAGCAGACAAGGTGATAGAGGTATCCCGATAGTTGACACCAGATTTAAATGAGCGCATTACTTCCTGGTTGGTCCCGTTTGCATTAATGTATGCAACTAGTGAGAAGCCTTCACGAACACACGTGTGGCCCATGGCGTAAAGTGCCTGTTGCAGGACAAACTTGACAACACCACGCTCAGTGAAGCGAATTCCACGGCTGTCATGAGTCAGTGCCACTACATAAGGGTCAGAGACAGTAGCGACTCGAAAGGATGGCCGATAATTCCCATGATAGTGAGGTGCCGTGGACGTCTGTGCAGTCATTGCGACAGCTCCGGTGTCATGTGAGAGCCACAGCAGGCTGAACGCAGAAGTCCCAAGCTCGTAAAGCTGGAGCTCTTTGCTCTGGTTGCAGTGCTGGTTTGGACTCTTCAGCAGAAGCCACAGAGTCTGGTTGGGCTCCACCTCAGCCGCTGCACTCACACTCACACCCTGGAAGTGCTTCCTTTCTGGTTGCTCCACACGTACGCCACTAAGGTCACGACCTTCCTCCTCACTGCCACCGCTAAGCCTCACACCGACCTGAAGGAAATTGCGGCAACTGTGCTTCAAGGCAAAGTTGTGATCCAGCCAGAGTAGACCATGCTGATGGAGGCTGATGGAACCATCATGGCTGACCAGAAGGTCAATCCCCTCCTTTCCTGTTATGCTCAACTGCAGACCTGGGAATACAGCACTGCTTTTTGATCGAGCCAGGGGTAATGAGACGGAGGCAGACCAGGATTGAGAGAATGTGCTTGCAGAGATTGCTCCACACACAGTGTCACTCATGGCGCCGCATGGCACAGCTATGGGCTCCCCGTCGCAGTCTGAACATGCCTGGCACTCCTGAAGCTCCTGATTGTAGAAGTATTCGTGACCACACAGGCCTGAAGAGATGTCTCTTTCAGATACGCCCAAGCACCGGAAGCCACCTGTCCACACAAGTATAGGAATCGTTTACAGCAAAATACAATAATTTGGTTAATAACAAATGTTAATTTCAGCTGTATTTTAAATGCCTGCGTTTTTTTTTTTTAAATCTTGACACAATCAAGGCGCCTATTTGTCTACCTAAAGTATCAACATGCAGTAGAATAAAAAAGTAGAGGGGTCATGTATTTTGTTCTTGGGGAAATCAAAATATTCCTGCCCAATTTTTGTGAGTCATTTTATGCAGCAATGTTTCCTCGCCTGGTTATTGCAACTGTGGTCATTTGCATATATTTGAAATTTTCAAGTGGACATGTAACGTAATGCAACAGAGATCCGGCTGCTAATTTGTGTACTTTAAATGAGGTTATGAGCTCATCGAGTCATTTTCATTCATTAGCATTTTAGTGTTGAAACATCATACTCTGGTGTGGATTTGTGTACCTGGTGTATTGAGGCATTTCACTCGCTCTCCACACACCGTTGGGATTTCCAGACATTCATCTCTGTCCTGTATAAAATAATATATATGACGTTATTTAAATAAATAAGATCAGCAAGAGAACCTTTTGTCGTTTGCAGGTTTTCAGGTTTGGTGTGATACCTGGCAGATCCTGTCAGCATTGGGTGAACACTGCGAGACCAGGAAGAACCCAGGTGGACACATGGTGCACTGTTGGCACTGCGGTGGCTGCATTTGAAAATTGCAGTACTCTTCAGAACGGCATGCGGCATGACAGCCGAGCAGAGCGTGATCCGTGTCCCCGGTCACGTCCATCACCTTGGCATCCGTTTTATGCACGGCATAAGATTTCTGCAGGTGGCTGCGAGCTTGGCTCTGCACTCCCGCCAGCTGGCTTTCCAAAAAACTCTGCAGCTCCCCCTGCAGACCCTGAAAGGACACCTGCTTAACCGTCTCGGACAGCATGCCGTACTGCACCTTGACCACATCCATCTGCTCGTACATGCGCCGCTGCTGCTCCAGAATCTCGCGCTGCTGGGTCAGAAGCGCTCCCTGCTGCTCCTCCAGACGCTGCTGTAGGTCGCGGATTACTAACTGCTGAGCCCGCAGAGCCTCCACAAGCTTCTCTTGGCCTTTGGAAAGCTGCAGGTGCAAGACAAGGGCATCCTCCGACGGGACTTCGTTTTCTCCTGGGAAAAGAAACAGACACTGGTTCAATATTTTTTTTTCTGTAAAGAAAGCCTGGAGACCACTGAACATTACACAGGGCATGGAGCCTCATGGGAAACCACAGTCCAGTGGTTTATTTTTCTTCATCCTGCTCTATTTCTTCCTGTTTAATATTTTACTGCTTAGAGTTAGACAAGTCAACAGATGCGCCTATTTAGTATTAGCTAGTGGACGAGAGGAAATCTCCTACACTTTATTGCTAGAGTAATACCACAGATACTTATATTAAACAAAGACTACATACAGAAGGGATTCTTAAACTTTTTGCGAGTTTAAAATAACCTAAGTTTCACCAACTTCAGAACAAATTTGTTTGTATGAACATAAATAAACTGGTTCAATTTTGGGCTCATTCTGGAAGTGTTTAGAATAATATTTGTAATGTTTATTGGAGTCATATCGCTATTTATTTATGACCTTTCCATCCACAAAAAATATATTTCATCATTTTTATTCCAACAGCTTGTTTTTGAGTTACTGAGGGCTTATTATTTAAATGTAGAGTTGTGCAGGACAATAACAGGATGAACTCAATAATAAATCGCCAAAGTGTTGTTATAATCATTACATTATGTTATAATCATTACGGATGGACTGCACTCCAGTACTATTTAGTTTCAGGTGCCATTAATGGGTTATGGAAGATTTCTTTTTTGTCTATAATGGTTTTCTAATGGTTGGTTGTGATTTGCAAAAAGTGACGTACAGTATTCAATCAAGGTCATTTCATAACGTAGACAAAAGTCTTACAAAAAGTCAGACAGCATTACTGATGCCATTCTCTCATGTAATGCAGAGACAATATCAAAGAAACCAGTTCACCTCTGGAGGTTGAAGAGTTAACTTTACAGACCTCTAGCTCACCCTCAATCAATTCACAGATATTATTAAAATTTGAGCAGAGGTTCCAATATTTAGGGTTTTGTAATACCGTTTTTGATTTTTGGCCTGTGAGTGCAGCACTTGGACTGTGAAATAAAAGAAAACGTAAGAGTGAATATCTTGAACAGGGATGGACAAGGACGCCTGAGGAATTTGGTGTGATTATGATTTGTTAGTAATATTTAAGCATTTCTGCGATTTTTACTTGACTTTGATTATTATTGAAATAAAATACTTGGTATTGAAATGAAATAAGTGGTCTTACTTAATTATGTTTCAACCGGGAAAGTATGTTTACCAAAGTTTTTAAACTAAAACAGGCTAATGCCATTTATTTAGCATACAGTAGATTCCAGTAACAAACATAATTGTCTCAGCAGCATGTCAGATTCTATTCGAGCTAATGGCAAATAATGCAATATTGCAGAGATTTGATGCCTGAATGCATACCATAGTTTTCTTGTTACCGATATGCACGAGGGTACAGAATGTTGGCTAACTTTAGCAAGATTTCCATAACAGCACATCACTGCACTCCAGCCTGGTGTCTATCATTTTAACTTGACCTGATGGACAAAAAAAGCCCAAGCTTGAAATGCTCAAAGTAAGCTCTGACCTCACGTTATTCAAAGAGAGGCACTGCTTGTAATTTGTGGATTATAGTTTAAGAATTTTTCTTTTGCACTATTTTACTTTGTGTGTGTGTGTGATGAAATATGGACTTTCTAATAACACAAAAATGTTCAACCTTACTCCTATTCTTCTCCCTTCCTGTCAAGGCTGCAATTTGAAGCTAGGAAACTAGCATGGAAAGACATCAAAGCAGAAAAATATTCTAGGCGGTCGAGTGCCAGAGATTTTCCCTCTGCTGTAGTTCCACAAGGCATCCAAGTACAGCTGAACAGATGTGTACGTCTATGCGGAAAAGCAATCGTGTTCCAGTTGAGCATTGAAAAGATGATCATATAGAGTGTGTGCTGGTAGAAGTAAAGGGAAAAAGGTGACTTGGTAAATTAGTTTAGCTTAAGAGGAGGGTAGATTAGGTTTAAAATGAAACCCAAACAAGGACAGAACAGCTGGATCCACTGATTCACTCCACCTGGTTTGATGTCACATGTAAGCTGCACTCCCAGTGGTGCGCCTCCAAGTTCTGATGAAGGATATCCGATATCAGGAAATTCCCCCAGAAACTGAGCAGCTCTGTCCGGAACGTGCACGGGAGCGTCGTCTGAGCCAGGTCTGCAGCCGTCTGGAGGGCACGGCCTCGCTCTGGGCTTGGTCCTGATCCTTAAAGGCAGTCTGCACTCCAGCCCCCTGCACTCTCGTGTATCGTTAATTGCCTGTGGCGGTCTTTTGGTGGTAATGCAATCCGCTCCGGTGCACGTGTGACCCGCAACCTCTGCACTCCGCATCCTTTCCCTGGCATGAGTGTGAGAATGAGAAGCCGTGTGTGACTCCAGCACGTCAGGTGAAGAAAGGTGTGAGACTCCGTGTTGGTGGGTCGGTGCCGATCTGCCGTGTGTTATTGGGTTGTGTTGACGTGTTGGTCTGGATGATCGACTCGAGTCGCAGTGTGATCCTGAACATGGTCTGGTGTCTGCTAACTCTAAGCAGCGAGAACCTTTACACAGCTCTGACACACTCCACACTGAAACACACGTGTACAGGAGACACCACAGGAACAGCGCGATTCTCACTGGTGCCATCTTGAATTTATTCATTGACCTGAAAGAGATAAACATTAACACACAACTGATTAAGCTCATCACACAGAAACACAATGTTACATTAAGTTCTACTGTGTTGCCTTAAATCCCACAGTGTTACTTTCACTGTTACAAGACTACATTAACTAATATAGTGTTATATTAACTTTGACTTTTTTTTCCATTTCCTCCTACAGTGTTACATTAACTTTTGCAGTGTTACATCAATTGTTACAATGTTACATTCACTCCTACAATGTTAGTCACTGTTATACTGTTACAGTGTTACATTTGTTTTCCATAACCTTCTACAGTGTTACATTAACTTTTACAGTGTTACTGTACATCAATTGTTACAGTGTTACATTCACTCCTACAATATATAGTGTAGCTTTAACTAATATACAGTAATGTTCCATTACTAATATGTGTTACCTCCTATAGTGTGGCATTCTCTGTTACAGGGTTACATTAACTTTTACAGTGTTACATGAATTGTTACAGTGTTACATACACTCCTACAATGTTGGCCACTGTTATAGTGTTACTTTAACTCATATAGTGTTACATCAACTTTTATACTGTTACAGTGTTACATTAACTACGACATTGTTGCACTTTTTTCTAAACTGTAACACTAACCATATCTATATAGCAATAACTCTTACAGTGTTACATTTACTCCTGATGTTGACTTTATTCATCTACCTGAAAGCAATAAACATAAAAATAACACACAGCTAATTAAATTATTTGGATATAAAGATGATGTAACATTTGTTCTTACAGTGTTATAGTAACTACTAAAGTGTTAGGTTAATGCCTACACTAACCTCTACCAGGGTTCATTAACTCTACCAGGTTACATTAACTCTTAAAGTGTTGCATTAACTGTTACAGCATTGCACTAGATCTTAGAGTGTTACCTTGACTTAGTGTTACATGAACTCCTACTATGTCACATTAACTTTTGTGATGTTACCCGAACTTCAACAGTGTTGTGTTAAATGTTACATTAACTCATAAAGTGTAAAAAAAAAAAAAAGTCTCTAACACATGTTACATTTATATATATATAGCCTATATATATATATATATAATTACACTAACTCATAGAGTTTTAAGCCAAGTGTATTAGTTACAGTGTAACATTATACTCTATATTGTTACACTATCTCATACAATATGACTCCTACAGAGTTATGTGTGTTATACTAACTTGTGCAGTGTTTAATTCCAACTAACAAGTAAAAACGCTTAAGTTTTTGTAAGTTTATGTAAAACTGTAGATGTAACACTTTGTGTTAAGTCAAGACTGTAGAAGTTTCAATAAATTATATTTGAAAGAATTATCAAATATTCTAACCTGTAAACATTAACAAAATTGAAGATTTAACAGGAATGCAACAGTACAGTATATGCAATAACAACAGTTCTTCGGGTGTTAATATAGTGCGCTTACAGTTTCCACACTTGGTATGTGGTATTCTTCAGTCATAGTTATTCAGTATTGTAAGACTTAAACATATCACCCTAAGTATTACCAGAACTCTAAAAGGATTATGGGTAAATTCTTTAACAGTTCACTGACTTACAGTAGGTTCAGCGTTCTCATTAAAAATTTTAAACACTTTTGCTTCAAGATAAACACCATAAACAATTGCACAGGTGTTTGAGGTGTTGAGTCATTACTTGGGTATTAGGTATTAAGTCACATTAATGTAATACAGTTAAGGTTAAGGTGTGTTATTAGATGATAAGACTTTTTAACACATTACATTGGGTTTACTGTAACAGTGTAAAAAGTTAACACTGAGCTTAAGGTGTAAACAATGTAAGAGTGTGAGTTAAGCTGAATTAGCTTTCACATTTACTTGATTCAGTGCTTGCGTATAAATAAATAAATACCATAAATGTATATCTATCTATCTATCTATCTATCTATCTACAGTATCTATCTAATGCATAAAAGGCTCAGACGTGCAAGCATTAACACAGCACTTTATGTATTAATGTCATTCGGTCAAAGCAGACACATATAGTATTTAGTCTCCGTCACTCTCTGATATCTGATACTGTACAACGTAACATTTTCTGCGTTACATTAACAACACAAGATGCAACACTTGTGCTCATCAGGTGTTTTAAGCTGTTAATTCAGCACTCTAAGAATAAACACAGCACTGTAGATATTATTGTAACCATTTACAAGTAAGTGTAAAGAGTTATCCAAACTGAAATAAGCTTCACATTAACATTTATTAACATATTTCTATCAACAAATCCCTTACAAAAAATGAGTGTCACTCTTATACGTGCTGTTATTACACTGTTATGTCATTCTTATACCTGCTGTTATAGTCCTAAATTCCTTCTCTCTCTCTATCTGACATGCAGTGCCCTAAATAGAAGATAAATGGCACCATTTAATACCCCACCTTGGGCAATTGTATAGCCCTACATACAGTATAGTGAGGATATTTAGTGTTGAGTATGTTAAGTGGTAGTGTTTACCTGCTGTCTGATCTTCAGCTCTGTCTGCGTGTACACAGCATCTCTCCAGTGGCGCTGTGTCTCTCTGTCTGTCCCTCTGCCCCAAACCCCAATCTCTCTCTCTCTCTCTCTCTCAGTGTGTGTATTCATCAGCATCAGGTTTCCTCAAGCTGGATTTAACCCCTTACTTTCCCTTCCCTCTCTCTCCCCTCTCTTCTCCTCCACTTGTGCACTTTATTTCTTTTCTTGTTGCTTTTATGTTTTCTTTTTCAGCACTTCTCTTTTCTTTTTCTTTCTCTCGAAGCCACTTTAACACACAGTGAATTAGAGCATCAGAGCGGATTGGGTTACAGACAGGAGGATCTCATACCTCGACGCAAAGCCCAGCCGGAGAAAATAAGAGACATTTGGTCCGGGACTTGTGCCAAACATCCACCCCTCCTTTAAGCCCCCCATTCAAGTCCTATTTATCCTCCAATTTAGACATAAAGGAGAGACCGAGACTTCCTGCTTTTAGACACAGGGAGTAAAGCACATGCTAGTTGTTTGAGACAGAGCTTACACTTAACAAGGTTTAAATGTGGTTTTGGTTTAATTATCATAATTTCTTTAGTTTACTGTTAATGAGCTGCTATATGAAACAAACTATGGAAATAGAGATGGCGATGGCGATGATGATGATGATGATGATGATGATGATAATAATAATAATAATAATAGGCAGTTTGTGGTTCAGGTTATGCATTAATATGTATAGACTTATCAAACTTAAAGTTAAACTTAAAAAAGTCAAATTCATTTGGCATTAAGTGTTGTACAATAACTTAACAGGGCAATAAAAATGGCATAAAAGGTAAAAAAAAAAACTACAAATATGAAGTCTGGATAAAATACAAAACTTGATACTATAGTGCTGTTAAATTATTATTATTATTATTATTATTATTATTATTTAACAGCACTATAGTATCAAGTTTTGTATTTT
>JAQMYJ010000033.1:33267426-33278833 GCA_030014305.1 Clarias laeviceps | reverse complement strand
TATACATTTAAACAATTTTTTACTTACTTCTTCATATTTGACGTATTATTTGACGTATACTGTTTCCATCTCTGTGTATTCACACTGCTATTTTCAGTAGGTGTCTTCACACCCACACACACACATACACACACACACACACACACACACACACATACCATAAAATTCACTATCATTCATGATGAATGTCTGTCTATTATATGCCCAGGTTCATTATTAAACACAGTTATAACGTTACAGGGTGACTCTACATGCAGTCCCTGTAGTGCATCATTGAGCAATATGTGTGTTAGTGGTATGTTAGTGGTGTGTGTGTGTGTATGTGTGTGTGGGTCTAATCTTTCCCTGACAGTGGAATGTATTTAACAGGTCTGGACCTGAACTTCCGCATAGAGCAGGAAGTTAAGAAACTGACAGCGAGTCAGCCCCGCAGCCGCCCTCGAGCTCCACGCACCCATCTGCATGAGCGGGTGTTGATCGTAAGGTGGAAAAAAAAAAGAAGTAGAAGAAAAGCAGGAAAGTTGTCTCACTGAACAAAACGTTCATCTATGAAACTCTTATTCACTGACTGACTCCAGGATCACGTCAAAGGTAAGACCTGCCCTTTTTAGTGTCTGTAATAGTTGTGTGTGATAGCTGTAGCGCTCGGTGTAACGGTATTCACATTCACAAGACCTCTTCTCTCTGTTCACTTTACTAGAGTAGATTTTCTCAGTACCTGTCAGAGATTTCTTATCGGCTCACCCGAATCAAGGTCCAACGTTTATTACCTTGTAAAAAACAAAAAAAGAAGAAGAATTTATGTTGACTTAGTAGACGGAGTCGGGTTATTTGTAGATTCCACCCAGATTTCTCAACTGCATAGGATGTGGTTTTTGTTTTAGAAAAAAAAAACACACACACAGAAACAAACAAAAAAGAAAAAAAATTAAATTAAAATAACATTTATAATAAATCAGGGCAAAAAATTATAACAACATGATAGATGGTCAATCCAATGTGAATGAACATGGGGTTATGGAGATTCCACCCAGATTTCTCAACTGCCTAGAATGTACTGTAGTTTTTGTCTTAGAAAAACACACACACACACACACACACACACACACAAATATGAAAGATAAATTACATTAAAAATAATAAGAATAATAAATGAGGCTGAAAAATAGCATGATAGATATGCAGTGTGAATGAACGTTTTTCTATATGTACACGTGTGTGTGTGTGTGTGGTGTGTGGTGTGTGTGGGTGTGTGTGTGCGCAAGATAGAGAGTGAGGTGGGGTGTAATGTATTTTTACAAGAAAATGGTAACTATTGGTGCCTTACACATCTTATGCATATCACACACACACACACACACACACACACACACGCACACGCACGCACACACACATACATTGTATTATGTTGTAATGCCAGAGATCTGCTCCATGTATATAAGTGTAGATAAGGGTATTGAGGTGGGGTGTAATGTATTTTTAAAAGAAAATAGTAACTACTGGTGCTTCAGACATCTTATGCACACACATACTGTATACACACACACACACACACACATACAATACACACACACAGATTGTATTATGTTGTAATACCAGATCTAGGAACGTTGTTATGGTAATAACTGATCTGAGATCTGCCCTATGTATTCAAGTGTGCAGTGTACATAGGGTTGTTATTGTAATAGCCAGATCTGCTCTATATCTATAGTTGCACAAGGTGGTTTCTGTGATAACTGATCTGGAATCTGCTCTGTGTGTAACTGTACAGTGTATGCAGGGCTGTTGTTGTAATAATTAATCTCAGATCTGCTCTATGTATGTAAGTGTTAAGTGTATATAGGGTTGTTATTGTAACAACTGGTCTGAGATCTGCTCTGTTTATATACAGTAAGTGTACATTGTATATAGGGTTGGTATTGTATAACTGACCTGGGATCTGTTCTGTGTGTATGTATATATGCATATAGACTGTGTTCTGTCCCGGCACCTCAGTGGTGGAATAAACTTCCTCTAGATGTCCGTATAGCTGTGTCACTGGCATTCTTTGAATGAAGTCTAAAGACCTACCTTTTTCTCTTTTTTTTTTTTTTTTTTAGGTATTTGGGTTAATACCCATAAGGAATGATGAAATAAATAAATAAATAAACATACAAACAGTGTTGGTACTTTTAGTTGGTAACATAGTGAATCTCTGCAAGAATATACTTATTGACTTATGTCATCTGCCAAATGCTGTAAATGTAACTGTTAATTGTACAGCATTTATAAGTATAATATATGCTATTTATGGATATTATTTATGGAAACTTCATTGCAGATCTGGATAAAGTATATAAAGTGTTAATATAATAACTGACCTGGGATCTGTTCTGTGCATATATAACTAAAGCTTATATAGGGTTGTTATTGTAATACTGATTTATTGTAAAAACTGATTTGGGATCTGTCCCGTAAATATAACTGTACAGCATATATAGGCTTGTTATTGTAATAACTGACCTGGGATTCTGCTCTGTATATAATTGTAAAGCTTTTTAGGGTTGTTATCTGATCTGAGATCCATTCTGTGCATGAGGTTGTTACTGTACTAACTAACCTGGGATCTGCTCTGTGTGTATAGTTGTGCAGTGTACAGTATATATATAGGGTTGTTACTGTAATAAACTGACCTGGGACCTGCTGTATGAGACAGCAAAGCACAGATTCTGACAATAATCATGGTGAACAGATGTGAGTGTATCATGGCAGGACTATGAGTAAGAAACAATAATAAACACAAATGATGTTGGATACGCTATGTCAGATAAAAATAAAATAAAAATTTAATGAAAGAAAGAAAAGAAACTGTTGCTTGCCACTTCACCCTCAGCCAATCATTAAACTAATCATTATCATTAAACAAGAATAACAAACACTTCTCAGTTGCCACCACACCCAGGCAGGCTTCAGTCCAAAGTTCACACCAGTATGAGACCACAACGGCTGTGTGTTAGTATGTTGGTATGATAAACATACATGTGCCATACATTTAGCTCAAGATGAGATGATTAAACTGTTTAGAATGGCCTGTCTGCCATCTGGAAACAAATTTATTCTGATGAAAGGTTATTGTTTAAGCAATTTTGGCTAAAGTAATTACTGTACTGCTGTAGTGAAGAGAACTCGGCAGTGACTCAGAGTCATCTACAATGTTTCACACCCATACTGTATGTATAGTAAAATATTTGCGACAGAGCATTAACCAACATGTCCTAGTCCTGGTTCTAGTTCTAAACCCCTACAGCAGTGTGTTTTCACCATTCAGTAACAATTATATGACAATATTCCAAAAACAAATCCATAAATTGTGACGAATAAGGCTAGACATAAGTAGGACTAAGTAGGAGAAAAGTTATGGCACCCTGCAAAAGAAGGAAACAGTAGAATGCGTCTGCGGTTGTTTTTTAGCTCTGTTTTGTTTGCACGGCCAAATGTAAATGAGGCATGCTTGGTAATTTGCACTGAATCAGCATTTATTAACAAGCACATGGAGCTACAAGGAAACACGCTGTTACTAAAACGTCATAACTTTGGGGCGAATTTATTATTAAGTTAGACAGGAGATGAAGGTGCCCAATCTCTGAAAGGGTTTCCAAAGGGTTCTTTGAGCGGTTAATGGCACTAAAACACTTTTTTGTAAAAGGGAAACTCTTTGTGGTAGTGTTGTTATTGCTGCTGGGTAAACCCTTAAAGAAACCTACAACAAAGGATTTCCTTTTACAAAAGTTTCTAGACAGTTATTTGGAGGGTTAATTGTTAAGTCTTTAAAGAACCTTCTATGTTCTAAGTTCTCTGTTGACCTATTTAAGAGTAACAAACATAGTGTAAAGGTTTTACCTTTTATAAAGAGTTCCTGAAGGGTCGTTTGGGTTATAATGGTTCTAGTGCTTTTAGGACTCTTATAAAAAGGGAACCCATTGTTGGAAGATTCTAAGTACAGCATTTAAGGGGTCCCTCAACAACATCAACTACTGGTTAGGGGTAAAAAAATAAATAAATAAATAAAAACTTCTCTGAATAGTTTTCTCTCTGTAGAACCTTTTTATAAGTCTCATAGGGTTCTGCATACTGGAGACACTCTGAGCATTTTTCCTAGCAAAAAGCAAACAGTAAAGATTTCAGCTCATACAGTAGAAACAGTGCTTAAATATGTTCTCAGATAGTTATTGCTTCTCTTAAGAACCTCTTCTAAAAGAGAAACCCTTTCTTTGATTTAGAGTTCTACATAGATTATTTAGCCTGCTGTAGGCTCTGCCTCGGTTTACTCTCTGCCGTGTGCTGTAGATCAGACCATTTGGTGCATTTACTTGCAGTCAGATTGCTTCATTTCCTGTGTCTATGGCAGGGTTTGTATGTGTGTGCGTGCTGGCCCCGCTTAGGGGTGTGGTGTGAGGGTATCTAAACACATCAGCTGTATCAGCTCACTTTCGAAATGAGCGATCATCCACACAACCTCTGTCCATCTGCGCGACACCTACCGCAATGGCTGTGAGCTCAAACCACAGCGCTGCGACAGGTGACACGATTCTGAATCTATGCCGGAATGGACCACCAGAGGCGCTTCTTGGAGTCATAACCAGGGGTGGAAGAAGTACTAAAAATAGTTTATATAAAAGAAAAATGTACAGTAGCTGGAGCTGAAACTTTGTATGCAAATAAATCGAAAACATCTAGCTAAAAAATAATGCAGTAAAGTGAAAGTCAAAAACGTTTCTACATAAAAAAAAAGGGGTAGAATAACCACACTGCCAACTGTAAACTTAAAAAGGGGGTTGGCATGATCTTTAATAGTTATTTGTTACACTGATTAATTTGATCATGTGCTTTAAACATAAAATGTATGCAAGGCTTTTTTTAAAAAACAATTTGATTAATTTAAGTCGTAACAGTTCAGCTCTGTTTTTTCTTTTTTTTTTTAAAAAAAGGACAGTTGTTTAGTTGGTGTCATAGTGTTCAAGTTCCAAGTTCCATGCTCAAGTACAGTTAGCTATTACTCAATAGCAGAATAGAAGTAAACTGTGCCTGATACCTGAGTTCAACTGTTCACTGAACCATATCTGAGCACAGTGTAAAGTGATCACACCAGTCAAATGAACTGGACTCAGCACAAGCCATCAGACTGTTCAACATTCAGGGACTGGACTGAAACACGCACACACACGGACACATGCACACACACAAAAACTCACACTAAACTATATTGCAATATTGCATTATCTTGTTTTACCCACATCAGATTTTTGTACAGGTCGGCGCTGCACCATTGTTAACTGAGACCATCATCTTTCACACTGTCTTGTGTTTTGATAGGTTACACTAATGCACTTTAAGCACTTTAATTTAGGATCCTTAGTATTCAATTTTTTTAGTTACATGTAGTCTTACGTAGTTCTGTGTTGATTTATGTAGTACCATGACTCCATGTAGGGTTGTTTTGTTGAGGAAATCCTTAAAGTATCTACTGTAGGTAGGACCCTACAAAATATGGGTTCCCTTTGGAGCAATGTTGACTCATTTCACAGTGTACTGTACTGATGTATACTTTGACTTTGAAAATGCACTTTGGTACGGTAGAGTTCCTCTGGTGGTGCACCCAAAGCTGGTCAAATGTTACACTAATCTCAAATTATTAATCTAGATAAAGTGTAGGGTGGTAAAGCATTAGAGTCATTCATAACATTTCCAGTCTGAGAAGGAAAGCATTTGGGAAGTCCCGCCCTAGTTGGAATTTGTTTAAAATATCAGTGAAGCAAATTGGAGGAAATGATGTTTTGCACCCTACATCAAAAAAAGAAACTTTCTTTTCAGATTCTACAAAGAATCATTAAGTTTCTCCAACAACAAATTACAACAAAAACCCTTAAAATTAAAGTCAGTTGTTGTTGCTATGGGTTTTTGAGTGGTTAAAATCCTCAAAGTGGTTAAGGTGTTGGAGTGCTGTTCAGAAGGTTCCATGTTGGAATCCCAGCACCACCAACCTGCCACTGTTGAGCTCTTGAGCAGGGTCCCTCAACCTGGCCCAGACATACTGTATGTATATTCATATACTGTATATATAAAACAACAACGGTCAAAAATTGGTTATTGGCTTCCATTTCAATAAAAGCATTAAAGGTGCATTGCATGGTTAATGCTTCTAACTTTTTTTTCCTATATCTTCCCAAAAGGAAACCCATATTTTGTAGGGTCCTACCTACTGTACTATAGATACTTTAAGGATTTCTTCAACAAAACACCTAAAACCCTACAATAAAGGTTTTACATATTTTCCTTTTTCTAAAGACCTCCGATGATTCACAACACATGCTGCAACAAACTGCTGTAATCATACAGTCTAAAAACATCTTTACCCAAAAGATTTGTTCTGCACATCAGGTTAAGCTCCGCCCCTTAATATGCAACGCAAATAATCACAATTTTAAATCCATCGTGTGCACTGTTTAGGTGATGGAAAAGGAATATGTAACAAATAACTGGATATATTATCTGTGTTATGGAAGAAACAAGGGCATTGTTGTATTTCTCATTTTATACTCTTATGCAAACAAGTCAGAAGTGCTTAGTATTTTTGCCTGCTTCCTGTTGGAAACTTTACTGATGCTTTCAAAACTGAGTTAGAGGAAGCTGCTCTAACCACTTCCTCTAGTTAGAAACACATCAACGCTCCACCCGAGAGCCTGATCTTCAAAATCATCTTACAATATAGGACACAGGTGCTGCTGATTATAAAAAGAAAGAAAGAAAGATAGAAAGAAAGAAAGAATGAAAAATCGAAAGAAAAAAAAGGCATCTTTCTGAGGTCAGTCTTACATCAAAATGTAAAAATTAGAGGACTTTTTTTAACAAGAACCAAACCAGAATCTCAACACCAAATCAGCAATCACTAAATCAAAACCAAAACATAACAGCACATCTGAAAACACAATGGCAAATCAAAAATTTTCATTATCAATAATGTGCAATCAGCTATTTATTTATTTATTTATTTTAATAAAACAGCTGTTTTTGTTTTTTTATTTTATTTTATTTTTTCTGATTAAATGCATTTTAACTACAGATATCATCCAAATCCCAAAAAACTAAAAATAAAATAATAAAAATTTAGATTTCTTTAATAAGAAATTTACTTGTTTTTTAACACATTTAATGCCTTGGCAATCCATTTGTTGTCATTTTAGCAGTATTTTAAGGTATTTATTTTGTATGTTTTTCCGTTTTGACCAGAACAAAGGCATAACTGGATGAAAAACTGATAGAAACAGAAGAGTCCAGGTCGATGAATGAGAACATACACTGAGACATTATAAGCCTTAACAAATTTATCTCCTAGGCAGGGGCTCAGGGTTTAATGCCTGAGATCATTTTTTACGTTACTGGCATTTGGTGGTCAGTTCACATTTCTAGCTTTTTTCTTTTTTTTTTCATATTTAGCTCATATTGTATGTAATCAGGCAAATAAGGTGCCTAGATATTAACAAAACCAAATCACTGAACATTCTTCTCAAGCTTTTGAAAATAGAAATCAAGCTGTTGTACGCAATGAAGATTCTGCACAGAGCAACAAAAGCACTGAGTCTTTGAAATGCATGCGTTAGTTTGATCAGAGTTTTATAGTGGTGTTGTATCGGTATCGTGCAAAACAACCCTGGATCTCTTTCTCTCACTCTTGCTTGGTCACTCACTCGCTGTGTAGTCATATGTGTGCGTGTGAGGCATCTAGGTATTAAAGATGTGTAATAAAGCCAGTCCTTACCACTAACATTTATAGCAGATTGTCATCTGCTCGTAGTTTTCTTATCAGATTGCGATCTTGGGAAAACCTCTGTACGCTGATTATTTTTCTGCACAGTGTGGCAGATATATTGATGTTTGTCACTCTATCAGCAACTGTGACATCCATATAGAGTTTCAATCAATACTGCCTTTCTGGTATCTTTCAGCTATTTCCTCACATCATCCTTATTTAAGTCCTTATATTATTGTTGCTGAGGAGCTCTGGGTTCAGATCCTCCATTTTTTACTCTTAAGAATGGAAAATCAAAAAAGAAAAGAAAAGAAAGGTTAATTTAAAAATGAAAATCAGGTTTGTTTCGCAAAAATAGAATAGAAAAAGAAAAATGTATATAAAAATAGATAAAAAGTTAAAAGATGGAATGTGGCTTGTTTTTGGTGTGAGGGTTTCCTCCCCCTGCTGTTGCCTGTTCTGATTTGCTGTTCTGTTTTTGGTTTGTATATGTTTTTCCACTTTACTACACTTTATGGTTAAATGGACACCTGATCATCTCACTCATACAGTATGTTACTTCCCAAACCATTACCATAAATTTAAAAAGGGAAGTGGTGGCTCTGATTTGGGGATCTGAGGATCCAGGTTTGTGCCACACTGGGTAACACATGGTTGCCACACCCCATGTTACCCAGCCACTGCATGCAGTGCCGGTCCCAAGCCCGGATCAAAAGGGAGGGACGTGTCAGGAAGAGCATCCAGCGTAAAACCTGTGCCAAGTTGTATGTGGATCGGATGGCGGGAGCAGCCGAAAGAAATTTTGTGTATTACCGTAATGTTAAAAGCACACAGTTATACAGAATATCTTTGGATACTGAATCATTGCAGTTTCCCTTCACTGGAACTCAGAAACCCCCAAACATGTTCCAGCATGATGATGCCCCTGTGCACAAACTGAGCTCTATGAAGACATGGTGTGTACAAAGCCCTGACTGAACTCGACCTCACTGAACACCTTTGGGATGAACTGGAACTGGAGACTCCTTAACATTTCAATATCAGTGACTGACCTCACTAATGCTCTTATAACTGAATAAACACAAATCCCCACAGTCTGGCTCCAAAATCCACGGCTGCAAAACAATGTTTTAAAATATATACTGAATTTAAGGTATTTATTTTGTAAGTTTGTCTGTTTTGACCAAAAGAAAGGTATAAGTGGATGAAAAACTGCTAAAGATGTGTCCAGTGAATGAGACCATACAGTACATTGGGATATTATAAGCTTAACAAATTTATCTCCTATCAAGCTGTTGTACGCAGTGCAAGCATTAGAAAAAAATATTAAGGCCCTGACTGAACTCAACTTTAATGAAAACTTAATGAAGTTTTCTCTATGTACCTAAATTTTGTTTATTAATAGATGGCCAATGGGTCGAATTCTGTTTTATGAGAAGATATAGATTCCTCTGAGATGTTCTCCATTGTACTGTATCCATTTCCAAGTCATATTTGGTTTAGAGAAGTCCAGATCTCGCAGACAACAAAGGATCAACAGAAAGCATTGTGGAAGCAATTGATAATTAACAAAGACACGGCTGTGGCAGTGAGCCATGACTGACACTTTATTTCCTCTTACTGTATAAGAGGACCTTACGTGCAGACCAAACTTAGCGCAGTGAGTCAGTGTACTGTTTTCCACTGTAACCATTCTGCTGCTCAGACATTTAGACATGATGTACAAAAGTGTGAGTCATACACTGACTGACCTAATTTCTGTTTAGAAAAGTTTTTCAGCCAAAATGATAGAAAAGCAAGACTAAAATATACTGTTGATCTTTGCACATTTATTAATGGAGTGAGGAAAAAGTCAATGCACAAGTAGAGTTACCAAAATAACACTGATTATTGTCTGAGAGAGCACTCTGCCAAGCTTGTACATTTTATTTGGTAAAGTACGACATGTCATATTTATTTATAATTATAGATATTATAGATATATATATATATAAAGATATCCTCATTGTAAACTTCCCTTATAAACACTTATATGACTTTAAGCGCATTATAACAGCAACAGAGTGATGGTCAGTGGTACACAAACTTTTAGTTACTAAAAAAAGTCAAGTCAAGCTCTCGCCAGTGTAAGTTTTTTACTACAGCATCAATTGTACAAAAAAAAGCTAATTCATGTATATCCGTGAATTGCAGCACCACTTATATAAGAGGCATTCAGATCAAACTGAGACTTAGGATGAAAGGTCATAAATGAAGGCATAAAAGTGATTGACATTTAGAGAAGACTTCAAGCACATTACGCTGATGAGACTCTCTAAAACAAAAGAAGGCCATACATCCGTAAATGATGATCCCAGCTGAGGTGGCTTTGAGCTGACTCCAGTCATTCCCGTGAGCATTCAGTGTGAACTGTACACACAGTCATTCACCAACACTAAGGCTAGGAATTATTGCGCCAACCCCCGTACAGTCCTGACCTTAATCCAATCCATTTCCACAAGTTTGGGCCATTAAAGGAGTTCCTGGGAGGCCGGCGTATCAGACATGAAGCTGGCAGTCTGATCATTACCCCAGCCAAGTGAGAAAACCTTCTACCTTGATGGTGTCCAAGCACTAGTGAATCACTGGGATTAGATAAGTGCATTAGTGTAACAGGAGATTATATAGAGAAATAAACCAAGTTTTCACTCTATAACTCTCTTCTGTTATTCTGTACAATCAACAGTCCCGATTTGACTTAAACGTCCCTTATATTTAAAATTGCATTCTCTCTTATGTAAAAATGCACTTTTCTCAAGAATGACTTGAACTTAATTTATGTGTAATTTGAAGCATTTCAAGTTAAAAAAAAAGAAAAAGTGCAAAAGTCTGGGCGGGGTTAACACAAATCAATTCAACTAATCACATTTTCACATTAATTACATTCGCATCTAATCAATGAAGCAATAATGACATTATAATTATAGTTTTTATTTTGTTGTTAGGAGGGGTTGATTTAAGATTTATAGAAGAAGGCTCAATTGTCAGTACTTCAAAATAGCCATGTGGTTTTGTAAAGGAAATCATCTGCATCAGGAAATCTTTAGGACAGATGGGTTTGTGCTTTCCGGCTTCTTAGTAAGAGCTCGGACAAGCTGTGGTTGTAGAGAGAGAGAGAAAGAGAGAGAGACAGAGAGTGAGAGAGATAGTGAGAGAGAGAGAGAGATGGAGAGAGAGAGAGAGATGGAGAGAGAGTGAGGGAATGGCAGTTTCTGTCTGCTATAAAATGAAATGATTTGTTATTAGTTACTTAATATCATACATTAAACAAGATTTACAGGATGTGTAAAATATGTACATGCTACTTTACCAGGACTCTTTTTGAAGTCTGAACTTCAAAATAAACAGAAATAAGTCAATCTTTTGAAGATTTTTTTCAGGTAAAATTATTTATGGTCTTACATCCCTACAGAAGTGACATAGTAAATGCAAATGCCAATGCAAATTAACCCACTTTATTGGGAATTTAATAAACCAGGTCCTGAGTATACGTCTCGATCCATGTATCATTTACAAACCGGATTCCAAAAAAGTTGGGACACTAAACAAATTGTGAATAAAAACTGAATGCAATGATGTGGA
>JAQMYJ010000033.1:33239546-33256163 GCA_030014305.1 Clarias laeviceps | reverse complement strand
TCTATTGGTGCAGGTGTTTGTTTACATTGAGACAGTAGCGCATTAGTAGATTATTTTAAAGTAGATTATTAAATCCGCCACATAACTGATCATAACATCACTTTTACTCAACATTTTGATTTCACTTTAAACTTTAGGTAGATATCCAAGTACTGCAAATTCTGTCCAGCAGTCGATTTAAGACCCGCCCACAGTTGGATGTACTGTAGATACGCTGCCAAAACTTCTGATTGGCACATAATTGCTCATTACTTTATTTCTGCTAAATGTGTTGATTTAATACGTCAAGTCTTTTGTGATGCTGTGACAAAATCTGGCTGGACAGACATACAGACAAACAGACAGAATTTTTGTCCTCCAATGCATGAAACGTAAAGGTATCATTGAAAGCGTGAGTTCTGACCAACATACAGACAAAACCTTTCTTTTATTTATATAGATCATCTGCTTTTTAATGCATTTGCATGGTAACACTTAACTGTTGTAAAGGGGTTAGTTTTAAATGACCTGTTTAAAAAACCACACGTTATTAAACACAAGTTACACAGGTTTAAAGCTTATTTGACTTGGCTGAGAAATTGAATAGGTCAGTAATCAGTATCCAGAAGTCTTGCTGTTAGACAGCCCTTCATTTTGTGTACTTTGTGTTTTTTCTCTCTAACATCGCAGCATCTCTAAATGAACTGGAGGACAATGATCTGGATGCTCTGATGGCTGATCTGGTGGCCGACCTGAACGCCACAGAAGAAAAGTTTGCCTCCGAGAGGGTGACTGTAAAGGATCCCATGCCACCTCCACCACCGGTGTCTATACATGTTCCATCAGCTCATTTTACCCCCGCAGCTCCCACGGCCCCTCCGGCACTCCCACCCTCCCAGTCTAAAGCTGAACTGACCCGTTTGCCCAGTAACACCTCTGGTTTAACCTCTATCACCAGCAACACTTCATTACCACCTCCGCCTCTTTCAAACTCTAAGCCTTCTACGGTAAATCTGAGTCATACACACAAAGACACACACAGACTCGCTTTCTTAAGGCAGCACCTCCTCCGCACGGGCCACACTGATCTTTAACACATTTGCATGTTTTTTTAGATGTGATTGTGAACGTGAGCAAAACAATCAGTTAAAAAAATATTAGTAAAAAATCACCAAAAGGCCAAAACAGTAACAGTGGATATAAAAACTAAAATCCTAAACAGCACTGTTAGATTTACAGGTTGTAAAGTAAAAAAATAAATAAATAAAAGGAAAAAAAAGAAACCAAGATAATGTGATATAGGGACGAGCAAAATTTAAATGAAAAACAAATAGATTTTTTTATGCAAGATAAAAAGAATCATACAAAAATGTACAATAATCTGGTTGAATAAGCAAATATTTTTTTTATATAATTGTTAGCAAATATTACAATTGCTTTATATATTTATAGGTTTTGGATGTTCTGGAATTTCTCTGATATGAACCTACTGTGCAGCACACATTCGGATTTCGGATTCGGATTTAGCAACTTAAGTTTAAGCTTAAATAGTCTCTTTTTTTACAGTATTTAGAGCAAAATGCAAGACAAGCACAGTCATACATTTTATTACGCATTACTGAAAAAAAAAAAAATCCTTATTGTGACAGAAATCAAGGCTGTGTCTCTGAGGTGAGAAATGAAAGAGATGTGAAAGAGATATGAGATTATAATTACGTTATATTCATAGTGAGTTTGAAACACCTAACCACCTGAGTCATATTGTTCTGTACTGTATGTCAAAAGATCATCTGCTGTTTTAACAAGGTTGGCAGGTCATTTGTGTGTTTTTGAATATTAATACCTCTGTCATTCTGACATGACTAATTTTTAGGTGTGTGGTTTTTCGTTTTGTTTTTTCAGGAGGAAATAGAAGAACAGATGAAAGCCGACAAAATCAAACTCGCTTTGGAAAAGCTGAAAGAAGCCAAAGTGAAGAAGGTGAATAGAACATTAGAATTATGTCTCAAAGTTCTTTTCTACATAACTGTGGATTGGCTTGTTTCTTGTTTAATTCATCAAATGTAATGTCATATTAGAAGTTCTATAGAAGGTCTATATTGTTCTGTAGAATAAAAAAAATTATACTTAATTAAATATAATTATATATTAGAATTCTATTTCAGTTCTAATGAGTTCTATGGAATTGGGGTGGGGGGGTATTGAACATACCTCTCAAAGCGTAAGTTCAATAGCGTTTTTAAAGCAGGTCTAGGGTGTTCTGTAGAACTGAGTTAAATTTCTATAGAACTTGAAATTTGAAGCAGATGTTGTATAAAGCCCTCCTGAAGTTCAATAGAACTGAGTAAAATTCTACTGAACATATCCCAAGTTCAATGTAGTCCTACTGCATGCCATAAAATGGACTAAGAAAAATGATAGGACAAGCATCTTAATGCGAGAGTCCTAGTGAAGATTTCTAGAGTTTTAATGAACTAATAAACAATCTATAGAACGTCTCAAAGCAGAGGTTCTATAGCCTCCCATAAAAGGTTTATATGAAACTAGTAAATACTTCTATAGAGTATCCATCTTTGAGCAGAAGTTCTATAGCAAACTTTTTAAGGATTTATACAAGTATATATAATTGAGTAAAATTCTATAGAAACTGCATCCCAGAGCAAAAGTTATACAAATTCCTATTGCTGGTCTATAGAGTTATATAGAATTAGCGAAAATTAATAATTGCATTTTTAGTCAGAAGTTTTACAGAGATTCGGATTGCAGGTCTAGAGAGATCCATAAAACTGAGTGAAAATGTTACTGAATATGCATCTTAAAGCAAAAGTTACAGTATATAGAGTCTGACTGCAGGTCTATGGAGTACTACAGAACTACAGTAGTAAAACTTCAATAAAAAATTCTTTTTGAAGCAGAAGTTCTACAGAGTCCTATTAACCATTTATAGAGTTCTATAAACAGCTTAACTGCTTATAAGTAGAAGTTCTAGAGAACAAATAAAAATTTTACATATACAACAGACATGCAAGGTCTCAGCAGTACTGTGATAGTTCAGTTGTGCTGAGATTTGAACTTGTGACCTCTTGATCCATAATCCAACACCTTAACTACTAAGCCTTAGTGTCACAAAGTGCTGTGGAACTGAATAAAATTCTAGACTATAGAACATCTTGAGACAATGTTTTTTTAGACCCATATTGAAATTCTATAAAATATTTTTATAGAGATGGACTGCCAGAATGACAAATGAGTAAATTCTGTACAAAGTAAATAAGATTAATCAAACAAAGAAAACTAAGATTCTTTGAACATTTATGCAGATGTACAGTAATAACATCCATAGAAGGTTGCAAGCGCTCTACTGTATGTACAAGCGAGATCCAAAGATACCTGTATTACCATTTTGTGTGTAGGGACCAGTTTATTGATGAACATACAGTAGATGCTACAAGCCCAAACACCCCCCCCCCCCACCCTCAAGCACATGTCTCTTTTTCTGTATTTGCTGGATATTTAAAAGCAGCCTGATGGTAAACATCTGTGGTGACATGAGGACATACTGTATGTGTTCATCCATTATAAGAGCAGAAGTGAGTGTGGATCTGGAAACTCAAGGAAAAGCTGATATCACAGGAAACAACAAAGGAACACATGCTTTGGCTACGAACAGATGCAACTGCTTGTGTTTTTGTGGTGTTTCATTTTGCGGCTGGTCTTTCCTGAAAGGTGATCTGAAACAAAAACCCCTTTTCAAATGAAGAATTAAGTGAGAAATTTTTACCAGCATGGTTCTTATCTTCCTCCAGATGTTTCTTCTCAACTGTAGAGCTGCAGCACAAACAATATTTTCCGCTCAGAGAGAATAACTTAGGTGTTGTACGTGAGAGCGGTCTCATTTCACGAGATAAAACAATGTTGGCTGCTAAACCTTGAAGAATTTAGCTTTTCATATTCCTTCAATTCACACAGCTACTGATCTCTGATCTTTATACCAGACGATTACCATTTGGATAAACTTTCCCTTTGTGTTTGCAATGATGCATATTGTTCTAATCTACATAACAAACCCCATGACCACATGACAGCACAATCCTGAATTTGTATGGAGACAACGGGGAGGAAGAAATGAAGTTACCTGTTCAATAGGATTATTTTGCTTATTGTATTGGGAGATGATCCAAAGCTCCAAATTTACCCAAAGATCACCAACAACAAGGCTGAATTGTGTGAAAATGTAACCATTGTGTAAATTAAGTCATGTGAGGAGAAGAGGAGGAAGGAAACAATGGGACAAGTTCAAACCAGGATCTGTTTCTTTGTCAAATAACAAGAATTCACCTTCGGTCATCTGTGCAAGGAAACACAAAGTGTATAAACACACAAAAGTGCAGCAGTGAATACAAAACAAACAGAAAGCCAAAACTCAGCATTATTTTGTAAAGAGAAATAAAACTGTTAGTAGTTGAGATCTCAGATGTTGAAATGAAAGCCTACCGTATTTAGTGTATATGGAAAGTTTGAGAGCAAAATGCGATGACTCCATTTTCACCAATTTTGAGAAGGTTTTTGAGAACTGATAAAGATTATTGTGCATGTTTCCTTTAGGTCACAAGTAAGATTAAAAATCACAATAGCTAAATATTTTGACAAAATTGTATGGGTTATATAAGCGCCAATTTTATGTTGTTGTTTTTTTTCAAAAAGCTATAAATCCATCTCATACAGTACATTTTTGTCACAATAGATTTTGTAGTAAGTCAAACAGTGGCAGTAGTAGTGGCAGCAAATTAGATCTATAAAAAAAATGCTGAGATTTGTTGCACACAAAACGTTTTTAAATACAACAATGATTACAGATCATGAGAAACATTATAAGCGACACCAAAAAATTAAATTTACAGCTTAAATCAGTCTCCTTCTCTACCAAATTAAGTCTTATTTTGATAATTCATGACAGCTCTTTATCATAGTACTCTATATAGGCTGTACTATCAACCAACTGTATATAAACCCAAATTCCTCAGAATAAGGTTACAATACAGTCCAAAGATCCCAGTGCAGAATTGCATGGAGTGAACAGAACAAGACAAAGCAATGTACATGCATCTCATGTCTCTTGTACACAAAGCACTTATGCATGTTACTGTAATATTCATCATGGTGTCCAAATGCAGCAATTAAGTTTTTTTAAGTATACATTATAGTAATTGCACAACAGCCAACTTGCAAAAATATCCTGTTTCACATACTGTATTGTGCATACTAAAGTAATGCGGACCTGTAGTTCATTACCGCTGGGGTGATTATAATGGCACGCGCCCTTCAAACGTCCTTCTTTTTGGCCTTACCATTCTCCAAAAAACAAGTCATTTCACTTAATTGATTGCATGAGGGAGAAAAAGGGCCATGAGATGTGTAGTGGTTTTCAAGCTGCATGTGCTGAATTAATGCAGTTGCATGGACTCCACCCATATTGCAAACACACACCAAAAAAAAAAAAAAAGAAAGAAAACGTGCTAGTCATCTGCAGACCATGCATCTTAAAACAGCTTTTATAAATGTATTCATCAAGAATATATATATATATATATATATATATATATATATATATATATACGGTATAATCAGATGTGGCAAGTAATGAACTACATCTACTTCATTACTGTACTTTTGAAAATCTTTACTTGAATATTTTCCATATATGACACTTTTTACTTTTACTTCCTACATTTTAGAATAGAGACTCTACTTTTCAGCTGACAATCACAAAAAAGTTCATTGATTTTCTATTCTAAACACAAGCCTTTACAATATCACTTACACAGTAGCATGACTGACCTACACAGCATGTGGGAAGCACAGGAACAAAAACCACTCCACCAGTCCCAGCAATCCAAATTTACTGTAATGATTGGAGGGTCATTATGAAACTATTTAGGATTCGCTTGTGCACTAAAGTGTTTAATGGTTCAAAGGGTCTGATCCCTTTGCAGCAGATCAGAAACTCAAGCAGACACATTCTCAAGGAAAGTTTAGAACATTTATGTATGTTCTAACTGTATATGGTTGTTGTTTCAATCCAATAACAATGTCACTATTCATAATAAGCTTATAATTGTAATTCTATAATTATAATAATACTATAATAATATCATATATCCTTTAACCATTTTGTATTCTGCATAATTGCTGTATGCTCATGTTTAATCACATAGACTACTCGCATTATACAGGGTAGAAATACTGTAATGGCAACTATGTAAAGTAATTACAGTGACTAAAAATTGTACGAGCCATGTGTTTAATTTTTCATGTCAAATCTTGTCACTATCATTTTCTACTAGATTTCCTCATTTGCCTTATCAACAGTATCAACTTCCGTTGTGTTTAAAACACTTTGAGTTACTGATAAACAATTCAGATAAATATCAAGAACAATCAGTCTATTTGTGGGGTTCTTGTACATTTGTACTTTAAATACATTTTAGAGCACTTACGTACTTAAAAATTCTGTTTGAGTACAAATCCTTGTAGTGGAGGACTTAGGCAAATACTTGTTATTTTACTTGAGTATAGAGTTTGTGTACTTCTCACCTAAAGTTACTGTTAATGATAAAGTTACTCCTATACTCCATTACACACATTGCAATTAGACATTCATATTAACTTACATCCATACATACAGTGCCTTGCAAAAGTATTCATACCCCTTGAACTTTTCCACATTTTGTCACATGAAACCACAAATGTAAATGTAATTTACTGGGATTTTAAATTTATAAACCACAAAGTTTCTCATAACTGTAAGGCGGAAGGAAAATTTATAAATTACAAGTAAAAATCTAAAAAGGGTGTCAGGAATTGGATTCATTTTGATGTTCCGAGGTTGGGATATTTTTTTTTTATAACCTAACCCTGCTTTAAACTTATTCACAACTGATCTGTCTGGTGTGTTCCTTGGGCTTAATGGTGCTGTGTTTTCTCTAATGTTCTCTAACAAACCTCTGAGGGCTTCACAGAACAACTGTATTTATAGTGAAATTAAATTAAATTAAATTAAATACACACTGTATTTACTAATTAGGTGACTTCTGAAGGCAGTCAGTTCCACTGGATTTTAGTTCAGGGTATCAGAGTAAAGGTATTAAATACAAATGTTTTTATCCACTTCACTATTATGTGCCAGTTTGTGTTAGTCTATCACATAGAATCCCAATATAATACATAACGTGGCAAAATGTGGAAAAGTTCAAGGGCTATGAATAACTTTGCAAGGCACTGTACATTCATACATTTATTTTTCTATATTACCTTTCTACTCCATGTCCTAACATGAACTCTATTTCCCAGAATCCTCAGCCAAAACCAACTATAATTCCTCATTCCAGTTTCTCCCATCCTTCTAATCCCCACCACCTATTCCTAATCACCACCCCCCATAAATAACCCAAACTTCCAGTAAATCTTTCTGAAGTCTCACTCATAGCGGTTCACTAGTGCTGCTGCTGAGCCTTGTGCTTGTGTATATACTATTGCACATCGGCCCTGTTTGTGTGTATATTAAGTTAGATCAGTCTACTGATTACTTGCTTTTGATTTTGGTTTGCCTTTGTTCAGCTAAAAAAAAATAAGACTGCTCATGTATTTATGTTCGGTTCGTTCCTGAGAAAACTGAAGCATTTTGTTGTGGAGCAAATCAAAAGAAAAGGCAAATTTTCCTAACCCCATATTCACACTAGAACATAAGCAAACTTTAACTGTGTGTTATGTTTGTGTGAGACAAGGGAGCAACAATTTCCCCTCTCTGTGTGCGAGGAGTTTGCATGTTCTCCCCGTGCTTGGTGAGTTATCTCCGGGTACTCCGGTTTCCTCCAAAGACATGCAAATTAGGCTAATTGGCCTTCACAAATTGCCTGTACTGTGTAAATGTGAGTGTGCGAGTGCGTGTATATGTGTTTGTGTATGCACTGTGATTGATTGGCACCCTATCCACTGTGTACCCCCTGTATCCCGAAGTGTCCTGGGATAAGCTCCAGTGTCCCCGCAACCCTGTATGCAGGGTTGCATATATAGATGATGAGTGGGTGGGTGAGTTATTTAGGGGGGAAACCTGTCCAAACTGGCTTCAGTAGACACACAATACTTCAGACTGAAACACGACTGCCCCCTACAGGTAATGAAGGGCATTTTCACAGCTTGCCGCGCGATCCCTTTTCTCAAAACGTGCGTTTTTAATGGCGACATCTGTATGTGAAAAATAATTTACCCCTTGCTAAATCATGAAAGAATTGTGATTTCCGGGAAGCTCAGCTAAATTTCTCTTGCCACACCCAGGCCTGATTACTGCCAGACTTGTTGAATCAAGAAATCACTTAAATAATAAATGTCTGGGCAGGACGGTGGTGTAGCGGTTAGCACTGTTGCCTTGCACCTCCAGGGTCCGGGTTCGATTCCGCCTCAGGGACTGTGTGCATGGAGTTTGCATGTTCTCCCTGTGCTTGGTGGGTTTCTTCCGGGTACTCCGGTTTCCTCCCACAGACTAATTGGATTAGACTAATTGGCCGTTCTACAAATGTGTGTGTGCCCTACGATGGATTGGCTCCCTGTCCAGGGTGTACCCCACCTCGTGCCCTAAGCCTCCTGGGATCGGCTCCAGGTCCCGCGACCCTGAATATAGCATAAAGCGGTATAGAAGATGAGTGAGTCAGTGAGAAAATGTCTGTCAAAGATCTAAAATCTAAAACAGCAACACAATCTAAAGAAATGAAAGTGAGACAAATATGCAAAGCACATAAATAAATTCAGGGAAGGGGCAAATATTTTTTCATGGCACTGTACAGAGAATGAGTGGAAGTGGCTGAAAGTTCACTATTTTAATTCCTAAGTGCAATTAGTTCACATTTACATGCACTGCTTGACCATGGGTTCACCTTATCCTGTCATATATGACCTCTGAATAGACTTATACAGACATATTATGAGGAGAAATAGCGTTTAAAAAGGAAGTAACAAGGGTTGTTGGTTCCTCTGGTGATTCCATGCAGTTAGATTGCTTTGATAATCTGCCAACAAAGAAGCCTATAAATCAACTAATAAGTGCCTTATTTTGGAGGTGACCGTCACCCTGGTGAGAGTGTTCAAGTCTAATATGTGACCCTGACCTGACCTGACATTTCTGTTAAAGATGTATTAGATCATGCTCTACTGAACTGAACGTACACACTTCTTCATCATTCATCATAATCATTCAAATTGTTCATCCGGCGCTGAGGTGATGCTCTACTGTACTACATGCAGATTGAGGTCTCCTGTCCACACATACAGTGTGTGTTTGTTATCTTTGATGTGTGATGAGGAAGCTGAGTAGATCTGTCAGAGTGAAGCTGTGAAAGTGTGTGTGTGTGTGTGAGAGAGAGAGAGAGAAAGACAAAGAGAGAGAGCAGAAGAGGTCAGATCAGTCACTTCCCTCAGACGATGGTGTGATATTTTAACCAAAGTTCTGTAGAATTTTTGATCTGTTAGAAAGATGTTGATAACAGGTTTATAATAATACAGTACACTCAATCTAATACTTCATCACGTCTGAAGTTACTGCATAGCTAGTGGTTTGTACATCAGATGCTCCATATAACGTCTTCAAAGCCAAGTGTTATTGGTAATAAAGATTTTTTTAGCAATTTAACAATAATGAAAGGAGTCTCCAGTTTCATAGGTGAAGTTGTACAAAGGCTTTAGGACAGTTAATGTTTAGAGGCCACTTTGTAACATGATACGCTACTTTTTTATTCAAGAAAGGAAAAGTGTAGTGAGGGAGCAACACTTAGTAGTTGCTATAGCATAAGTGATAACAGGAAGTAAATGGTTTAAAAGAGGTTCTACAATGTGATATATAACTTTAATGCAGCTAGGAGTATAAGGGGTTTTCGTTCATTAATAAAGAATGCTTTAGATTGACAAATTGTTGTGTAATAAGACGAAATGAAGCACTTCATGGCTGGTTGGTTGTAGTCAATCTATTTTATCAAATCACGCTTCTCAGATAGAAGAAGACGCCAATCCGGATCCTGCACCGGATGTGATGAGGGTCTGCTGGAGGAAAAGCAGATTTGAATCAACACAACACACTGTGTTTTTTATTTCTTAAATAAAATAGCATCATGCATGGATTGATACTGGAAATATTACATAATATGAGTTACATGTTCAGAGATGTTCAGGATGCCGCTGATGGTTGACTTGGTGAGTATGTGTTTATCCAGTGTTGTAACTGAACTGTGTGTGTGGAACAGCTGATCGTGAAGGTGCAGATGGCGGACGGCAGCTCCAAGACTCTGATGGTGGACGAGAGACAGACGGTGAGGGACGTCCTGGACAACCTGTTTGAGAAAACCCACTGTGATGGCAACGTGGACTGGTGTGTGTGCGAGACCAATCCAGAGCTGCAGACGGGTGAGACATACAGTAGACACACACAATGACAAGTTGTGTACGTTTGACTTTAAAGGGACAATCAGTTGATTGATGTCAGATCTAATGAATTATCCTACAATCTGTGGTTACAATTTTGTGATGGCAAAGTCACTTTCTGTTATAAATGATTATTATGAGTTTTTAGCTACATCAAGCAAAGAAATCTGTCATATCCTATACTGAAAGATGGAGGTCTGGTTTTAAAAGGCGAGCATGAAAGGGAAAAACATATGCGTTTTAAATTGCGACCAGATGATCAAGAGGGTAAAAATATAAGAATAGCAGTTTAACTCGTTTTTCTTTCCGAGATGATAAAGTCTGAGGAAGTAGCTGGGTCCCAATAACTCAGTGATGTTTTTTCCTCATGTCATGAAACTGTTTGTTTGCATGTGTGCACCACACACACACACACACACACCCATGCCCTTAAAACGCCTCACTGTGTTCAGTTAAAACGGTTTTCCTGTTCAAACCCACAACCTCTATTTAACACCAGTAAACAGCCTGAGACCACCAGCACACCAGCTCCAGTAAATCCTTTTTATCAGCGTGTGAGCTTTTTCATCCAGAAGCTGATATGTTGTCAGCTTTAACACACCGCCACAGTACTCGGGTGGGCAATGAAAACACTAAGGTTATACGATAAAGACTTTTCACTGGGGTGGTAACCTCAGATTTAATAAACGACAACCATGTAGTGTACAACAAGTCTGTTCAGAAAGTGTTCATACTGTAGCTCAGAATATCTCAGGTTCCTACTGCATGCCATATTACAGGTTTATACAGGCTGTCTGGACGAATATTTCATTGATCGCCTTTAGCTTTGAATACAGCGTGCAATGTGGTGGTCAGTTCATGTATGAAAATGAATCTTCGTTCTCCCAGAACCAGTCTTTCACAATCTGAGTCCTGGAATTCACCTGTTCCATTACTGAGGAAAAGCTCCATAGATGTGATACTCTGGTCATTCAGTACATTCAGTTCGTCAGCTGACTTTATTTCATTTCCACATAACGTTGCTGAGTCTAGACCTGAGCGACTGAAGCAACCCCAGATCATAACACTGTCTCCAGAGACTTGTACAGTGGACACCATGCTTGATGGGTGCATCGCTTCATACACTTCCCCTCTAACCCTGACACGCCCATCGCTCTGGAATAGGCTCAATCTGGACTCATCAGGTCACATGACCTTTTTCCATTCCTCCAAAATCCAATCTTTATAATACAGTGGAACCTTGGATTGCGAGCATAATTCGTCCCAGAAGTGTGCTTGTATATTAAAACACTTGTATATCAAAACACTTGTATATCAAAGGGAATTTCCACCATAAAAAATTACGAAAACTCAGATTATTTGTTCCACAACCCAAAAAATAAATATCCAAAAATAATTAATACAAAATATAAAGTAAAAATAAAAATAATTAACCTGCACTTTAACTTTGAAAAAAGTACAAAAAAATAAATCCCGACAGATAAGAGGTTCTGTTAGTGTTTGTGCGCGCATGCGTGCCACATGATACTCGATGATACTTGGTACGTGTAAATCAAGACTCGCTCGTTAAACGAGGCAGAATGTATTTAAATATTTTGCTCGTCTTGCGTAACGCTCGCAAACTGGGTTGCTCACAATCCGAGGTTCCACTGTACCTAGCAAATGTAAGTGTATTTTTTTTTCTTCTCATGAATCTCACTAGCAAGTGGTTTTCTTATGGCCAGTTCTCATCACACTGTTCATGTGGACATGCTCTTACTTTCACAATTAATCATAGCTCTGGTTTCCACTGTCAGGTTTATTCAGACTTTTTTTTGCTAAGTGTTTAAGAGTTGTCTATTCATGACATTTTTTTCTGAGCACATTTCTTCCACGAAGCTGAAGATTCAGCACAGTCCTTACATGTTTTAATAATGTGTTGCAGTGTTGAGTGTTGAGTTCTTAACCCAATTCCAGTGATTAAAAGTCTTAATTGTTTTCCTTTCTTGATGCAGAACAATAATTTAGCCCTACTGAAATGGTGACCTTTAATTTGGCCATGCAGTGTAATAACATCTTTTTGTTTCTATAGAAACAACTATAATCTTTTTGGATCATTAATATGTAGTTTTTTGCAAGCTAACTGTTAGCTGTTATGGAAGGACAGACCGTGTCCCACAGTTAGGATTTCTGTATATGTAGGAGTAAATGAACTGATGTGACCCCGGTGTTTCCTCCACAGAGCGTGGCTTTGAGGACCATGAGAACCTGGTGGAACCTCTCTCTGCATGGGTGCGAGACAGCGAGAATAAAGTCATATTCCAAGAAAGAAAAGACAGATATGAAGTTTTCAAGAACCCACAGGCAAGTACTCCTGGTATCAATTTTTTTTTTATGAAAAGCTCACTCTGATCTTCATGTTGCGTCAGTCTACTATGAGCTTTCAGCTTGGATAAGTCATTACTTATTAACCTCAAGCAAACTACAGGTGCACTCACACCCACACATCTAATCATTTACAATTTGGAAACGCCAATCAGACTAGAACAGTTCAGAAGATTCTAGAATCTGTTGGGTCTCTGGGCAAAAAACTGCAAAGGCCGTCTCCAACTAGCATTAACCAAGAGAAAGGGGACATGCTTACATTTTATTAACCCTTGTGTTTTTTTCATGTTATATTAAACAATTTATATTGCACTTTTACAAAAAACAAATGTCATGAATCTACAGTACACAAAATTGCACATAATATTGAAATCAATACAAGAAAATCAATAATGATGAAAGGATCTGGAGAGATCCACAATTCAGATGAGGGAAGATGTGCACTGGACATTTATAGCCCAAGATCTCTATGAAGATGAGCTTTATGGAGGGGAGGCAAAAGGAAAGCCTTTATTGGAGACAAATTTCGGTTGAATTTTGAATTGGAGACTCAAATAAAGAAAAACAAAAGATATAAAGCACCGGATTAATGAGGCCAAATTTGAACTTCTTTAGCACCTTTAGGTGCTGGTAGCTCATAGTGGAAGTGTCAGTGGTAGCATCATTTCCAAGTTCCTTGAGGGAAATATGTTCATATTCTCGAATTAAATGTTTATGAAGTATTTATTAAAAACGATTAAATCATTTAAAAGATTGTTTGATGATTTCTTTTATATTAGTTGTAGATGTTGAATACAAACAAATGAATAAAAACAAAATCTTATGGATAAAAAATCTGAAATGTATTATAAATATTATTATTATTATTATTATTATTATTATTATTATTATTATTTATAGATATATAAAAGCACATCCCAGTATTTGGCATGATGTTTACAGCAACCCATCCACCTGAGAAAGCCATTCCTTCAGTGAAGCATGGTTGTGGTAGCATTGTGTTCTGCACTGGCAAGAGATTTGACAACTGATTTATTATTTAATCCCAACATATTTCAGAAATCATACATTTGCTGTTAAATTTCTAATGGTTATGTCTCAGTCCATATGACAGAGCCTGAGTGTTGGGTAAAAACAAAACAAAACAAAAAAAAAAACAGCATTGCCACAGTGGTAGTGTCAGTGGTAGCATCATATCCAAGTCCTACTGCTGAGCCCTTGAGCAAGTCCCTTCACTCTCAACCCCTCAGGTGTATAAATGCGATAAATGTAAGCCATTCTCTAAAATGCTGTAAATGTACTGTAAATGAAGACATACAGATTTAAAGAAGAACTGCAGCAGTAATCAGAGCCAAAGGTTATACTAACCCATGGAACAAATGTCATAGTTTATTCATTTGGATAGTAATTGAATTTTTACAGCAAATAAATTAAAGTAAATTCAGACAGTTCCAGTTAATAAAAAAAACATCAAATTTATTTGATCCCTTGCCTTTGTAAAGTGACAAGAAAAATCATCGACTGTTTCTCAGGCTTTCAGCTAGTTTTATGGATGAAGTGTAAGGATGCACAAAGGCCTTCTTACTTTTCTTAATATATTCTGAGAACAAAGGAGAGTTGCTATTTAGTCATGCTTTTGGCACCAAAATATCGTGCGTGTTTCAACAAAGAGCCAAACTTTCTCCAAGACTTCACTCTGATGGAGAATCTGCTCACTTGTCTGCTCAGTTCTGCGAGAACGTTTTTGGCTTTATGGAATGAAGTCATCTGTAAAGCAGACCTTGAATTTGAGACATTTCCCACGCCACGTTTTCAGTCTCTCTTCGCTGTCATTCCTTCGGTTGATACGATGCTTATTTGTCTCACATCATCATCATCATCACCACCACCACCATAAGGTGAGACTCGAGTCCTGGAGCAAGGAAAGATTCATTCTTCTTGGCATCTTGTCTGTTTTTCTCCACTTATTTTTCAATTACTCTCTGCCAGTGCGGTGCATTTCTTATATTTATGAGTCTCTCAGATATAAGCTGCGGCCCATATGTCTGACCGAAAAGGCAGCAGATGTGGTCATTATACTCGGTCTATTATCATAACAGAGCTTCATAGTCTTCCATCATTAACTGTTCCAAAGTGGAAGAAAAAAGCTAAAGGAGGCCTCGTTCTTCATCCAAACCGCTGATAAGAAACACGGCGGGACCGACTTCCACAATAACACTCCCAGTTACACTGTATAAAACACACGCGCATGTTGTTACACAACGTGTCCATGAATATTTACATGAAAACTTTTGTCTTTTTTTCAGAACTTCTATTTGTGGAAGAAGGACAAGAGGTCCCTGAAAGACATGAAAGATAAAGATAAAGAGCTCCTCCTGGAGGTACGTGAGTTTCGGATTTGCTGTAGATGCTTTACATGGTAAAGAATGGGAAATAAAACACAGTGTTGTGCTGCTGTTAGAGGAAAATAACAAACAGTGTAAAGATGCAGAGTTACTGTTACCAGCCTGAAGTTGATTATTTTCCAAGAAGTTCTCGTTCTGAAGTGTGTTTTTCCACCAAAGCATTTTTAGTTTTACTGTTTTTTTTAAGAAACATATACTCGGGATCGTGCAGCGTAGAATGACATAACTTTTTTTCAGCACACTTTTGGCAATATGATGAAGTGAATGTTAGTTTATTTTAACCAACTATGCAAACATGACTGAGCAAAAAAACAAAAAAATAGGACACATAGGAAAAGAAGCAGCGCTGATACACACCATCACATGTTTTCCTGTTTTTTTCTGTGACCAAATAATAATAATAATAATAATATTTCCCATAATTCGGTAGTGACAAAATTTACCCTTTATAAAAGTATTCATAGCTTTTGTTTAACTCAAATGCACAGTTTGAAGTCTGAAGTCTCCCCATTAACACACATTCTCAATGCTTCCATACTGTATAATCACACACACACACACACACACACACACATATATATATTTATTTATTTATTTATTTTTATCGTCATATGCTATGCTGCTCAAGTTTTTATTAAACCCCAGTAATTTGCCAACAATTCGAATCTTTTATGTAATAAAGAAGCACATGTCATACTTTTTGCTCTATCTGTAGTCACTCTTAAATGACTCTAAGGTCAACTATCTGAGAAAACAAGCTACTTCCTGTTCTCACTCGCGTTATAGAAGCTATAAACACTTGGTCCTTCACAGCTTCTATTTCTGTGTACAAGGTATTAAAAAGAAAAAAAACAGCTTTGCATGAACCTGAGAAACCGCAAGGTATGAACCCGCCTGTCACGCTTTCATACCTTCAGCTTTACCTCTGACTGTGACAAAGTGCTGACACTGACGACTCCTTCCAAAAGGGTTAAATGAAATACTCAGCATATAAACTCTGAAATACATTTAAACCTGTTGATGTCATTTATATTCTTTCTCTTTGTAACTATAGAGAAGATGAGAATGAGTATATACAATGAGTTAAACACTTTAGTGCTCAGTTAGCCCTGATGTTTATGTACGTGTGTGTTTTCTCGGTGGTGTGTAGGAGAACTTCTGCGGTCCGTCGGTGATCGTGCCTGACCTGGAGGGAGTCCTGCATCTGAAAGAGGAAGGCAAGAAATCCTGGAAACCTCGATACTTCCTGCTGCGCGCCTCTGGACTGTATTACCTACCCAAGGGGAAGAATAAGGTCAATATGCCAGGGAGGACACACACACACACACACACACACACACACACCTGTAAACACTGTGTGTGTGTGAGTGTGTGTGTGTGTGTGTGTGTGTGATGCATGTGG
>JAQMYJ010000033.1:33224918-33239446 GCA_030014305.1 Clarias laeviceps | reverse complement strand
CAGTAAACCCTGGGTGTGTGTGAGTGTGTGTGTGTGTGTGGGTGTGTGATGCATGTGGTGGCCGAAACCTCGTTATTTACCATCACTAAAAATGCAGTATACTGCCTCACACACACACACACACACACACATGCGCTCACTCACACACGCGCGCACACACACACACACACATAAAGATTACTGCCGTGTGTGTGGTGAGTGTGGTATCTAAAACCTCACTACTCTCATCTTCTAAAAACACAGTACCACACACACACACACACACACACACACACGCACACAACTGCACACAGGTGTGTGTGTGTGTGTGTGTGTGTGTGTGTGTGTGTGTGTGTGGTGGTTGTGGTGTTTATAACATAAAAAAAAATACCATACACCCCGTCACACACAAACACAAAAACATGCACACACACATACACACACACATGCGCACACACACACACACTAGTTACTGTCACATGCTACAGTCCTTCACTACACTACACATCTCCGCTCTTATCATTAGAAGTTCAGTCAGTAATGCTGAGTATTTAAAGGTGTTTAGTTAATAGAGTCAAAACACCTGTAATGATCTGTTACGCTCGAATCACTTCAAAGGTTTACTAGAAAAACAATAACTCTCTGTAGTTGTGCCACGCAATCAATCTCAACTTAGTGTAGAGTTTCAGAGCCAGACATGAGCCTCACACACCACAGGTGAAACCCTGCCGCTCAGTCAACGGATGAGGGATACGTTTCAGAAAAGGATCCAAGGGAAAAGAGTGTCTGTACTGTATTAACTGGGTAATTGTATGGAACTAACTTCAAGTTATTCAAATTATTTTCTTCTCAGAAGCCGTCAGAAAAAAAAAAGAACAAGAAGTAACGACGGGTTTGAGTGCGAAATGAGATAAATTCATCATGGCAGCTTTGAGGAAAAGATTCTTTTGTTGTTGTTTTTTTTAAAAGATAGAAGACGTTTTTTAAGAATATTTTCCACATTTAGTTAGTTAGTTAGTTAGTTAGTTGTTAAAAAGCACAAAAGCTAAATTAATATTTAAAACTTTGGAATTTTATTGACATTTTATTGTTTATTGTGTATTTTGTCTCCCCCAGTTTTGTCACAGTAGATAAATCAGCCTGTTGTTATATTTGTGGTCAAGTAAATATACAGTATACATAGCAAACTAATAGACTGGTTGTGTTTCTCTAGTGAGTCACTGGCAGTAAAGTGGAACTATGAAAAGAGTGAAAAAAAAAGGACAAAATACTATTTAACAATTGTTGAAGCTCAATGAGAAACATTACAAACAGTACCAATATTAATTACAGCATCATCATCATCCTCTACCAGTTTCAGGTTCACTTCATTAATTATCATAGTCATTCATAACAGCTAGGGAAACAGTAAAATAACCGAGTTAGAGTTTTCTTTTTCATAGCTTCAGCATTCTCCAATCCACTATTCTGTCCAGCTTGGGGTCTCAAATGACAGACAGAAGTGACGCCGTTGGCTCTTTATGGATGTGTCGTGTTTTGCTAGGAAATACTGTACGTTCATTCAAAGTTGCATTTTGAAATGAATTTTGTTAGTTCAAAGCTTTCAAAAAGGCCACAGGGAGTGCTTTTCAAATGAAAAGTTTTGTTATAGTCAATCTTGTCTGTCTGAGGAAAGTGAAAATGTTTGAAAATGCTGTTTATAGCATTTTGCAGTCAAACCCTTTAAATAGATGTCTACGTATTATGTGAACAGGAGGAAAGTGGGCTTTTGGAAACTAAGAGTTCTTAATATATCATTTATTTATCTTTAAGGGATCTAATAAAAAAAATAGTAATAATAATAATTGTTCATGTATCCCAGGTAGGGAAGCTGGGGTCAGAGCACAGTGACAGCCTTGATATAATACCCCTCCCAGGGCAGATAGGCATAAGGGCCTCACTCGAGAGCCCAACAGTGGAAGCTTGGCAGTGCTTGGGCTTGAACCCTCGACCTTCTGATCAGTAATTTCAGAGTCTCAACTATTTGAGCCGCCATCACTGCACACTGTTTCCAATGAACTTGAAATTTTCCTTGCAACCAGTAAAATATGTTAAACGATGGCTTTAAATGAATCCACATTTTAATCAGTGTCTTAAATAATATTTTTCTTACTCATTCTCTCTCTCTCTCTCTCTCTCTCTCTCTCTCTCTCTCTCTCTAGGCATCTAAGGACATGGTGTGTCTTGTGCAGTTTGATAATATGAATGTGTACTACTGCAACGAGTACAAAGGCAGATATAAAGCCCCCACTGACCACTGCTTCATCCTCAAGGTGAGTTAAGGTTAACACACACACACACACACACATATGCATGCACACACACACAAAGAGATCATTCACACGAGTCAAAAATGAAGAACGTTTACAGGGTGGTATTTTTCAGACTACTCTTTTATAGGGTGGTGTTTTAAGTGGTATTTATTTACAGTCATGGACTAATATTATGTCTTTAAGTGATAGTGAAACCTTACACTCTGCCTATACTGTAGGGCGTTTGGGTTTAAAGGTCAAGCGGAGCTGTCTGTATTGTTCACTTCCTCATTTTGCACTATGTTTGTTTCATTAATACTATTTTTTTGCATACATTTTAAGTTACTTCTTTCATTTTAAGAAAAATGGAGGAAACACTTGGGCAAAAGAGGAAAAGAAGTGAAAATACATAAAAGAGGAAGAAAAGTGAACATCCATCAATCTGGCTGATGCAAGCACACAGATGCAAGCGCAAACACACACACACACACACACACACACACAAAAAAACGCTTTTATCAAATGTACAATATGTATAAAATTAGAAATGTGTGAAATGAAGATTGTCTGCAAAAAATTTATAACAACCAGCATTTTATTATATGCATGATTGGTATCCGTTGTATGGACGCTACCTGACAAACACTACATGCTCAAGTCCAAGTAGTTCAACTTGGCTTTTATTGTCATTCCAACCATATACAGTTTAATACACAGTGAAATGAAACAACGATCCTCCAGAACCAAGGCGCTACTTAAATGAACAAAAACTAGCTAGCGACAAAGTGGCCAAACATGGCCAAAAGTATGCGCACCTCTGACTATCCCAACCATATTGAAGAACAACCGTTTCCAGATTTGTTCCCTGATATACTGTTTTCTGGGAAGGTTTTACACTAGATTTTGTGTGGATTTGTGCTCACTGAGCTACAAGAGCATTTAGTGAGCTCAGGTTCTGATGTTGGGATGTTGAAGAGGCTCCAGGTCCAGTTCATTCCAAAGGTGTTCAGTAGCGCTGAGGTCAGTCAGGGCTCTGGACAGGACACTTCAAGTTCCAGTTCCACTTCAGATTTAACACAGCATGACTTCATGGAACTGGCTTTATGGATCTCACAGGGGTATCGTCATGCTGGAACAAGTTTGGGCCTCTTAGATACAGTGAAGGGAAACTGTAACTTTACAGGATGCAAAAGACATTCAAAACAGCTGCATGCTTTAAACTTTCTAGCAGCAGGTCTACAAGTCCTGTAGATCCTTACACATCTAGTTGATAGGTGTTTGGATGAGGAGGTACATAAGGAACAGTAAAAACAGTACCCTGGTCCGACACAGAGAACTTCTCAGGAGTACTTGTTTTTGTGTTTCCGTAGCGTCTGTGTGAGTCGAACTTGATATTTGTTTGCTGCAGCAGTTTGATGGTTTTATTTAGTCTGTGCTGAGCCGCAGTGGAAAACCTGATGTGCTGAGTTAACTCAATGCGAGCTTTTTAAGGATCTGAAAGTCATCTATGTATTGGTCTTGAAAGTGCTTATCAGCAGGAGCATCTGAGAGGCAGGATTTATGGTAGATGCCAGTTAGTTCACTTTCACCACTGCTAGCTTTTTTTAGAGACTCAAGGAGGTTTGATTCCAGAGTTCAGTGCATTTGGTCACACATGAAGCCTGTTTTTGGTATCAGAAGTGGTCCGGCTTGGAAGTTGTGGTTCCTGGTGGGGGAGAGTTTTACATCTGATGTGGAAGCCATCTGCTCTAGGGGAAAAGATTGATCTATAAAACCAGACTATCATAGGACTGAAGCACTGTTATTAGCTCAGATTTGTGGCGCAAGCTTGTGCACTTAGAACATTGCGAAAAGCATTTTCGTGGTGACTAAGCATCAAAAGAATAAGCACTAGGCTTCACAGTTGGAGTGTTATAGCAAAGGGAAAAGAGTAACTACAGCAAACAGAGGAGCCTAGAGTCGGGCTTAAGGTAGATTAATGATAGCATCAGGAATCAACGACGGATCCAATGTATCATGATGGCTATCGAGTCGGAGGATTTAAATGTCTGTCGGAAAATGTGGTGTCTGCAGCTTTAGGATCAACAAAGTAAATTGTGTTGTATTTCCAAATTCTCTCCTGATTTGTATTCCTTACACACCTTAGCAGCCTGCTGTCTCGCTTCAGAGCAGAGCAACAAAACATCCGTCTCTGATTCAGATTCAGCTCAAATCAGGCTGCTTGCAAAACATGAAAAGAGGATTAAGGCATGAAAATGAAATGGTGTTGTTTATCAGGGTTTCTCGGCTAAAAAAAATTAAAAGTAAATGTACAGTACACTGAGTTAGGCTTCTTAACAATTACAGCTTCAGTTGTTGTTGTTTTTTGCACCATTCCAGACCTTTTTTTAAGGACTGAAGGTGCAGCTGACATGTTTCCAGCCATTAGTATTTTTCCCACCGTGATGGTGTAACACACTGTGTATTTCAGGCCACACCCCATTCTCCTCCCGCCTCAGCATCCCTGTAGCCTAAACCCCTCCAAAGCCACTGCTGATAATCCAGGATCATTATAGAATGATAGCATACGGCATAGAATCTCACAAGCCTGCCTAGTACCTATCATTTTGCTAACCTGCATACAGTATAAAGTTGTGCAACAGTTCATTCTTTTATGTTAAGCAATTATGAGCTCCACCCCTACACAGCAAATTTCTCAGCATTTGACTCAGCTAAACTCTGAAAGTGTTAAATCAACACTGGGGATTTTTCTGTGTTTAAGGAGTAGCTCAGTGGTTACGGCATTGAACTACGGTTCGGAAGGTCCAAGGTTTAGACCACCAAGTTGCCTCTGTTGGACCCTTGAATAAGGGCCTTAACCCTCACCTGCTCTGATCTATAATGAGATAAAAACGTAAGTCGTTCTGGATACAGGTGTCTGCCAAATGCAATAATATAAAAAAAAAAAATCATTGTGTATAATACACTGCCTGGCCCAAAAAATATTGTACACACTAAGATTTCATATAATCACCTTTAAACTTTGAATACACACACAATGTTGTCCTGGAATATGACATGTGCCACCAGGAAAGAAAAACTCCATAGATGTGATAACCTGGTCATTCGGTACAATCCGGTCGTCAGCTGACTTCATTTTATTGCCACATAACACTGCTGAGTCTAGACCTGAGCAACTGAAGCAACCCCAGATCATAACACTGCAACGTAACAATGGATGTAGGTTGGCGTTGTAAAAGAGCTACAAAGCTACCTAGCTTCTAATACAAGGCTGAATCCTAAATCCCTTTTTAACCCCTGATCAAGGGCACTACTTGGTGTGTGGAACAAGGGATTTTGCCTCTACATAGTGCAATGGCTTTGCATTTAATGGTATTTGGGATTTACATTTACATTTAGGAATTTGGCAGACGAGGAATATCCAGAGTAACTTACAAAAGTGCTTTGAAGTTTCCATTATTAGATAGATCCTTAAACTGGTTACTAACGAATGAATTAATTAACTCCATCTTAATTAACCCCGGAACCCAGGTAGCTGATATTCTAAAGAGGAATAAATGGAAATATAAGGTAAATAATGTAGGTTTCCCAGGACTGACCACCACCTACATGGTTCATCTTCATCACCTTTTACATTATCAACATCATATCCATTGGAAACTACTTTCACTCCTGTTAATTACACTAACTCTCAGTCGCCATCAAACAACTCATAATCTGTTGGTAATAAATGGCCCTCGTGCCTTAAATATACTGTACACATAGATCAGAAAAAAATAATTAATGCATTAAAATACAATTAAAGACCAGATACACAGGAACTGATTAATACACAATCCATCAGGAGGAAACTGTTTTATTTTTTTGTTTTTTGCTTTAACTTTTTTTTTTTTTATATATATATATAAAAGTGCTCTCTAACCTTATATGTGTAGTAAAGGGCCACGTTTTTTACAGCACACCCACCCATCTGGCAGTAGGTGAAACAGACAGGTTATATAGCATGCAATCTGTTCCCTCTCTGGCTATTACAGCTCACTGAGCCTCGGCGACTAATCACAACTTTCCTACATGATTATTTCAAGGTGTGTGTGTTTCTCCTTCACACTAAGAGATTTAACAAGCTGTGATTAAGAAAATGACCAACCCTGGAGGTGAACACGGAGATAGAGGATGTGTGTGTGTGTGTGTGTGTGTGTGTGTGTGTGTGTGTGTGTGTGTGTGTGTGTGTGTGTGTGTGTGTGTGTGTGTATGTATACGATATGAGCAAGTCTATTAAATTTAACATTGCTGATATTTGATGTATGAATAGAGTGGGTTCAGTCAGAGGATCACATTCTTTCCATTTTTTTTTACATAATGGATTTAATGGTGTTTTGTAGAACATTAAAAATAACTTGATATTTTATTAAACCCAGATTGATAACTTTCTAGAACTTTTCATGATTTGTTCCAAGATCTCACTGATACTTATTATGCTGGATATGTTTCCAAAAACTGGTCTATTTGTATAATTTTCATGTGATGCTTTAAATTTCCTTAAAAAAAAAGGAGTAAAAATTTATGCACTCACATTTATTTATTCATTTATTTATTAGCAAATAATTTTGCAAACTTTGTTCTTTTTTTCCCCCCTGCCATCTAAGTATTAAGACATTAGTAGTATTTCGTGTAGATTCATGACGTACAAATTCAAATTAAGTGCATTTCACTTCTAAAGTAAGTACTGGAAAGAGGAAACATCAGCATAGCTTTATCAGCTTTACAGTTAACACATCAGAGAAGAGCCGCACCTGACCACAGCTGATATCAGCAAACTGCACCATAAACCCCCAGTTGTGCAAATCAGCACATTCAGTGCATAATGTGTAGTTATTTTCAGCAAGCATGCAAATTACTGGAGATTTAGCAAAGTGTGTTTTTTTACTATGAAAAGTAAAATACACAGCGTTAATAAAGAGTGTGTGATGTGTCTCCAGCATCCTCAGATCCAGAAGGAGTCTCAGTACATAAAGTACCTGTGCTGTGATGATGAATGGACCATGCACCTCTGGGTCACAGGGATCCGTATCGCCAAGGTGAAACACACACACACACACACACACACACAGAGGACTCGTCACATGTGCATATACGTAATATGTTCAAACTGTAGCCATGATATACATAAATAGAAGTGAAATAATACGTAGCTTTTATTAATGTATCGTTCAATAGCATGTGGCTCGTTTATTCATCTTTATACAGTACCGTGAAAAAGTATTTCCTGATTTTTTTTTTTTTGCCATATTTATCAATATTAAATTATTCAGATTTTCAATTAAAATTTTAATATTACACAATCAATCAATCAACAATTATTTATATAGCACCTTACAGCAACATAAGTTGAAGCAAAGTGCTTCACGGCATTAAAATAAATGACAATAAAATGTCAATAAGATATATAGAAAAACAAAACACAAAGATACACAAAGATACACAATGCAAAAATGCAGTTTGTAAATGGTGATTTCATTTATTAAGGGAAAAAACCTGTCCAAACCTACCTGGCTCTATGTGAAAAAGTAATTACCCCTAAACCTAATAACTGGTTGTGTCTGTCACCTGGCAGCAACAACAACTGCAATCAAGTGTTTGCAGTTGATAACTGGCAATGAGTCACATTGCTGTGGAGGAAACTTGGCCCACTTTTCTTTGTACATTGGAAGGTTTTTGAGCATGAACGGCCTGTTTAAGGATCTCAATCGGATTTAAGTCCAATCTTTGAGTAATTCGCTCTAAAAAGTTTTTTTGTTTGTTTGTTTGTTTGTTTGTTTTTTTGGAGCCATTCAGAAGTGGACTTGCTGGTGTCATACGCTCACAGTCTGTCACATACTAATCTAAAAACATCGTTCCACATTTGAAGTGCCTGCACAGGCCGTAGTCACTCTATAAACCCTGATCTCCTCTCTTCTCATTTCTTCACTCCTCTCTTAAGATCATTTTAAAAGATGATTTTATTTATTTATTGGCGACAGGCTTTATGGTATATTGAGTATTTTCTTTACCACAGTTTTGTAGAATTCTGCCCTTAAGGCTTCAAAAGCTGCCAGTGATAATGACATAGTTCCTCTTTAAATGTAACACGTACTGTATATGATGATGTGGATCTATATTTAGGCTATGAAAAAGATTTTCCTATTCAGCCTGAAGCAGGAATTTGTTTTTTTGCCAGATTTTTCCTTGATTGTTGTTTTTATTTAAATTGCATCAAGGTTGAAACACAATCGAATGCACATGTATGAGGGTTTTTACAGGCGCAGATCAGGATTGAGTGTTCAAAAGTAAAATAATGTAAGGTTCACTCATCGGCAAAAATATGAAATGAATGTGTGTGTGTGTCTTCCAGTATGGTAAGGCGTTATATGAAAACTATAAGACCGCCATGAGAAAAGGCTCATCGCTGTCTTCAGTTTGGACGAACCGGAGCCTCCAGCCGAGCCCCACAACCTCCACTGCGTCTACACCGTCTCCAACGCCGAAAGGTAACCAAGCTCAATGCAAACTAAAGCCATGTGCATTATTATTATATATACAATACCTTGATATGGCTGAGTGCAAAAGTTTGCACCCCTATCCCTGCTAAAATTAATCTAACAAGACCTTTAATGTAGACAGGTTTTAAAGTTTCTTCATTATCACTGCTAACAGACATAAAAGACAACTAGCTATTAGAATATGAATATAGATGTAGAATTTTCCCACAAAGACTTTCCCAGGAACGGATTTTACCGAAACATTTTATTTTCACCTTATCACTCGTTGATCATTTCTTAATGATGTATTTTTACTCCTGGTAACACTTTACCAATAATTTTTTTTTTTTTATCCTTCAAATTTGTGTGAAAGTTAATGAGTTTGCTGATTCTCGCCAAGAGTACAAGTGTGTTTGAAGTTGAAGAGCCTATTTTAGATGATTATTATAATAAGTCATAGTGAGGAAGTCAATGGAGACACTTTTTGAGATACCAAATTCATGCCTATAAATTATCTAATTGTTTATGTCAAATTTTTAGTCATTTTCAGCTGGTTGTCGTTTGTCCGGGTTTTTTGGGGTTTTTTTTTTGGACTGGCCATGATTTAAAGAAGCAAATCAGATATATTTGTCACAAATTTGGTCAGATATCAGATATCATTTGTGACCTCATACGGTATATGAGGTCACAAATGAGGGAAAATCTGATTTGCTTGTTTAAACCATGGCCAGTCCAAAAAAAAACAAAAAAAAAACCCAGACAAATGACAACCAGCTGAAAATGACTAAAAATTTGACATAAACAAATAGAGACCCTCCCACAGCTCAGTGCTCAGCAGTCCTTCAGCTCTTACAGTTTTGTTTTTAAAATTTTAAATCACTAGATATCGGTGACGCTCTTACCCATATTTTTATCACCCTATTTAGTGTCAGAAACATAGCAAACGTGTTAAATAGATGTTTCCTCTTCCTGTGTTCTGATTGGTTAGGAAAATGCACTTTTTTAAAGGGGAGTCCTGGGGATTATTTAAACATATATAATGACACTAAAACAGCACGATTGGAAAAGGGGTGAAAAAATCAAGCATGCCAGAATGAAGCAGAATCCAAGTTGTGTTTTAGTTGTGACATTAAAATACACAGTTTGGAAACATAGTAAACATAAGTCTACATTTACATTAAAAGCCACATGGTTCAATTCAGGGTTTTTTTCCCCTAATGTGACACAGATTAGACTTTTTTTTAGGGCTGCCTCTGAACGCATTTGCATGTGACGACAGTTCACATTCATGCACATGGGTTAAAACGCATCATAGTTGTGTGACTACTCATTCGTTCGTTTCAAACAGTGGATATAATTTTAGCAAAAATATGCTTGGATTTTTGCTCTGGAGGACAGCAGGCAGTTAGTCGACTGCATTTCGAGGTCCAGATGCTTCACTTTAGGTCAAGAGAGCCAGATGTCTCAGTTTAACCGTTTTAGCAGCTATTGCGAGCGCGGATATGAAATCCACACACTACCAGTGATGACTGATGACTGATGCGCATGAATGAAAAAGTCGTATGAATTCTGATCTGACCTTCATCATTCAGGTCACATGACCGTGATACGTAATGTAAGTGACTCAGATCTGCTCTGAAAGACTACAGAATTGTGTTTTGAGGCAGACATAAAAAAAAATCTGATCTGTGTCACATTAGGGGGGAACAAATCTGATTGGAGTCACGTCAGGCTGGTTGTGAACTTGGCCTAAAAACAAGTTAAAGATGTGAACTTTAATGCGTGACCTATTATTGTATATTTGGTAGCACCAAGTGGAAAAAGTCGATTAGCTTTGAGAATTTGCTCAACGTAATTTGGGTTGTTGGATATCCATGTGAAAAACATTATGTTACATGACAGACACTCTTATGCAAAGCAACTTGCATTTTATCATCGTACATATAAGCAGTTGCCCCCCCCCACCCCACCCCCATCATGTTTTTATGCCCATAACGGTCTTAATGTTATTTAATTTCTCTCTTATTTTATAATGAAACAGGCACACTTTTCATGTTAACTTGACCTTAAAAACTTAAAATGTTAACTTGGAGCCACACCTTATTAGGAGTTCTATAGAGCTCTTTAATTATTTTCCACCAAGAAACCAAACAAGGAATGTAATATGAAATGTTATCATTGTGTTTTACAGCCAAAGCAGCCAACGGACACGCTCCTCAGCCTCGTTCAGAGCCGGCGCCCAAGGTAAACATGCTAATACATTTTTTTATATTGATTGCATGGAAAAGAAAACGAATCCTGTTACCATACAATCTGCTTAAAACCTTACTAATTGTACCACCAACACATATTTTTAACAAGCGCTAACACGTGGAAGCTCTTAACACACCGTGTTGTTGTCATGTCTTAACAACTAACACCTGATATTGACTCAAGTGCCTCGTGTATGCGCTCTAGCTCACTCTTTCATTTAGAAGAAGGGATGTGTTGTGCGTTAGAAATATTTCCCAGCTGTCTATAACAAAGTGATGGGTGAAAAAGATTGAGGCCAGATTGTTGTAAATGCTGAAAATCTTTCCCAGAGCTACGTTAGTTAGAAACAGGGCGGACTTTCGGACAGTATTTTACACGCTGCTACTTTAACGCAACGACGAGATATTTGAGTAAACCTTAAACTGCTTAATTTGTGCTTGAAATGAGTCTTTTACCGAAACTAGAACCAGACTACACATGATTTATTTAGCGTGTTTGTGAGAGATGCGTCACTGTCTTTGTTTGATGTGAAAAAGCATTTAAAATGAAATGTTTAATCGCGCAATTTTCCATATGGAAACAATCAACTGACCCATGTGCGGTGTCTAAAGTTTTGCTTTTTTTTTATTTCTATTTGGTCTACAATGCTAATGTAGCTGAGTATATGTATATCTGAGTAATCACACTCACATGAGGAAAAAAACATTATAATTTAGCTTATGAATTTAATTTGTGCACTTTGAAATTCTGTATGAATTAAAAATACTGTTACATGTTAAAGTCTGCATGGATTGTAAATTGATTCTTAAAGAAAAAGGTATAAAACACACACCTGTGTCTATATCTGTGATGACCTTTTGACCTGCTTGAGACATAACAAATCACACACCAAGGTGTTTGAGACGAGGGTGTAAAGAAAGGATTTAATCTTTAAAAAGAAAAAAAAAAAAAAAAAAAAAGCTCATTTCCAGATGTGGAAGGTCCAGTTACTAAGTAAATGTACTTCATTACTTTACTTAACCACATATCTCACTCACATCTGTACTATATTTGACCCTACCAGTCAAAAGTTTGGACACACCTTCTAATTCCATGGTCTTTCCTGATTCAATGCCTTGCAAAAGTATTCACACCCCTTGAAGTTTTCCACATTTTGGCACGTTACAACCACAAACATAAAATGTATTTTTATGTGATAGATCAACTCAAAGTGGAACATCATTGTGAAGTGGGAGGAAAACGATAAATGGTTTTAAAAAAAATTTATAAATATCTGAAAAGTGTGGTGTGCATTTGTACAGTATTTAGCCCCCCTGAGTCAATACTTTGTAGAATCAACCTTCACTGCAATTACAGCTGAAAGTCTTTGCCAGTACAATATGTCTATACCAGCTTTGCACATCTGGAAACGTCTATCATTTACAGTATAATACATTTACATTTGTGGTTGTAACTTGACAAAATGTGGTTTAAGGGGTATGAATACTTTTGCAAGGCACTGTAGCGAACAGAAGCTCAGTACGTTTGATACTTAAGTGAATTTGAAGGTAAATACTTTTGCTCAGTTAGAAATGGAAGTGGTGAACTTCTACTTTTATTTAAGTAATATTGCATTTAGGCATTTTGCAGACGCCCTTATCCAGAGCGACTTACATTTGTATTTCATTATACTGTACATGCGAACAGTTAATGGGTTAAGGGCCTTGCTCAAGGGCCCCAAAAAGACCCAGTCTCGGTATTTGAACCTAGGACCTTCTACGAACCGTGGTCCAATGCCTACTAGCATTCTACTAGCATTTTAAACATGTATACATATGATTAATCTTTAAAATTTGTCCTCTTGTGTGTTTAAGGCCCCAGCATTCCTTCCGCCTCCAGCAGCTGAAATCCTGCCCCCTCCCCCACCGGACCCCACCCTGCCCCAACCTCCTCCTGCTCCGCCCGCCATGGCTGTAAAGAAGCAGCTCCCACCACGTCCCCATCAGCAAGCCATGCCTACGTTTCCTGCTCCACCCTCAGACTTTCCGCTTCCTCCACCCCCGTGCAATGACATGGAGCTTCCTCCTGACTTCCTACCTCCACCTCCTCCCATGATGTCAGGAGATCTACCTCCACCTCCTCCAGATCCATTCCTCCCTCCTCCTCCTCCGCTAGGTGGAGACCATCTTCCATCACCTCCTCCTCCTCCACCAGGTATAGGTGAGGATTATCTTCCACCGCCACCTCCTCCTCCTCCGGCTGTAGGCGGAGGTCCTCCTCCACCTCCTCCTCCACCACCACCACCACCACCATCCGGAGGAGGAGGACTCAATCCTTCCACTGGCAGCCTGAGGAAAGTCGCACCTCCACCTCCAAAGAGAACTACACCGCAAATGGCTGCGCCCTCTGGTGGAGACTTAATGTCAGAACTCATGGTGAAAATGCAGAAAAAGCGAGGCGGGCAATGAACTTATGGCAAATTCACCATTTTCTTCTGCACAGGAGTTGACTTCTGATATAAAACACCTGCTGTAAATATAAGGATTTGTCTGGAAACATATTTTATGGACTAAACCATGAGTGTTACACTGTCTTGCATCTTTCTTTTTGTAGGTGATATGGATCTGGGGAAAACAGGAATGAAATATTACAGTTAATGTATATTGAATGTACGTTTTACGCACAAATGCTGATATTTCTGTGCGATGGGATGTGCTTAAAATTATTTGTAATAAAATATTAAACAAGAAATGAATTTTATTATACACCATGTCTATACAAATCATACAAAACTGTCAGTTATATTAACAGTGTGTGTGTGTGTGTGTGTGTGTGTGTGTGTGTGTGTCAACCGAGGAGGCTTCAAACATCAAAGTGTACATTTGGGTTTTCGGATATGTCAGGTAGAACTTAAGTTATTTTTAAAGTTAGTTTTATAGTACAGTTAATTTTACTGCTACCGGAATATGAAAGTGACGTTGATAAAATATAGAAGCTTATATTCTTATAAATTGTGGTCAAAGAAACAAAACAAAAACAAACATTAAATCACATGATCATATGTATCGGTGCTATTTCGCATCTGTGACTCAGTCATGTTTGCATAGTAGATTAAATTGGAATAACATTCTCATATTGCCCATGTTGTACCGGAAAAAAAGACTATGTCAATCCTGACCCCTATATATATATGTATATATATATATATATACATAATTAAAACATAATAATGCAAAAAATGACTAAAAAATTGCTAGGTTTTATGAGCTACTTGTCTTTTTTGGACAGCATAAACTGTCAAAACAATGCATAAAGCAGCAGCGGCTATTATCTTATAATTTACTAGCATAAGTACCCGTCGTTGATGGGGAAAAGAGTTTGTAGAAATAGTTAAAAAGTTAAAGCTAAAAATCATGTGATTAATGTAAACCTTAATGTAATCAGTGATATTATTATTATTATTATTATTATTTGAGGTTGAAGTCCACGTACATGTCTGTCTGTCTGT
>JAQMYJ010000033.1:33195579-33224818 GCA_030014305.1 Clarias laeviceps | reverse complement strand
GAATCACAGATGAGAAATGGAAAAAGTAGATCAGATAAAGATGAAGTTTTGTCTTAAAACGACTCCAGCGCGTTAAAATTCACTTCAGCGCTGTTATTTCAGCCAAAGTGAAAATATGAACTAATAACAGTAAAAATATTCAGTTTGGCTTTTCTAACTAATATCTATTGGTGCAGGTGTTTGTTTACATTGAGCAAGTAGTGCATTAATAGATTATTTTAAGGTAGATTATTAAATCCGGCAAATAACTGTTCAATACAAAAAAATTTACAATTTTTTTTTTTTTTTAATCTACATATCCTGTATGTTCAGCTTTTGCTTGGGGAAACAGTTAATACATACAGTACTGTATATGGTACTAGTGTCATAGACATTATCTACTCCAGGGTCCTTCAGCCTCAGTGTCCAGCACAGTTTGATGTTTCTTCTGCTTTCTTCAGCTGATTGCACTAATTCCTTAATCATCAGGTTCAGAGGATGTGTTTAGGTGTTGGTGAATTACAGACTGTACTGGACTGGAGTTGAAGATTCCTGATCTACTCGTTATCCATCTCCCTTTCACTCTCTTATTTTACACAACACGTCTAACAATAGATACGGTTCAGCACATCATAGTTACACAGTCTGCACATGTGCTTTGCCGTTGTTTGTGGAGATTTAATACCTTTAATTCTGCTATGTAACGTGGCCCAATTTAACAACTGCCTGGGCCACTGCTCCACCCATACATAAGTATCATCTACATCACACACACATATACACTGATCAGCTCCAACACCAGGTGAGTTGAAGAACATCATTTATGCCTATGTGGACCAAAGGCTATCCTGTCTGGTCCCATTCTATAGAAAAGCCAATGCAGCACAATTTTTTTAAATTATTTTTTTAAGTCAGTCCTGACTATGAAAGAAAGGCATCAAAACACCCAGGGGCTTCAAGAGTTCAAGGTTGTTGATCCAGCCTCAAAAGAATTTCAAGTTCTACATCTGACCAAGCACCCTTGGAGTGTTCTGGACAGTAGATCAGACAATTCTGATCCATTGAGTCTGACCCATAACCTACAGCACCCAAAGAATTCACCATGGGCCAATGTGATGCCAGACACCACAGTACACCCACAGAGTCGTGCTCCAAGGGGCCAGAGTCGTCCTGCTGGCACAAGGGGAACCCACACAATACTGGGCTTGAGAGGTTATCTCAGGTCTCCATGTAGGGCTCTGTAGACCCACACAGCACAGCTATTCACAGGTAATCGATGTTATCCGTGTCCTCACCGCACCGAATCGTTGGCTTTTTTTTTAAATAGCACTATTGTATTTCGCATTAGCTCTGCCTTAGTGCTTTACTAATGATGTCAGAGTGTGTCGGCACCACGCGCAAAACAAATCACAAAAACAAAGTGATTCTTATAGCTAAAACTTTGGGATTTGGGTTAAGAGTCATTGTTCAAAGATCTCAACTTAGGATTCATGTTCATTAATTCACTTTCGTTTTACAGGTAATGTTTTGATTAACATCTACATCTTCAACTATTTTTAGTAATTCAATAGTAATTAAAGTTGAATCGAACTAGAATTCAGGTTAAATCGTTATGACTCTTGTTGCGACCATCTAACTTCATATAAAAAAAAAAATTTAAAAAAAGACCTAGAGGTATATGTACAGATAAAAAACATCTAGAGTAGCTAGACTCTCTCTCTCTCTCTCTCTCTCTCTCTCTCTCTGCATCCTCATTCTCCACAAAGGGTTCAGCCAGAGTGTGAAGCAACAGCGCCACCTGCAGGTAAAGCATAGAATGACCAGATTGCAGAAAATGTTATATACTGCTGAAGTTAACTTAAATATATTACATTATGCTAGATGTACACTCCAGTTTTACAGACTTAACCACACCATAGCATATTCTGATGACTTTTAAAAGATAAAAAGAATAAAATCTGAATGGGACTTTTAAAATATGTTAGGTTTTGGACAAAACACAGGGTTTTTTCTTTTTTTTTTGTGCATGGGTCAGAACTCGCTCTTTCAATTATATCTTTCAGTTATATTTTATTTGATACATTGGAGGACCCAATGCATGTTCTCAGACAATGTTTCAGACAATGTTTGTCTGTCTGTCTAGACAGATTTTTTAAAACAGAATTTAATGAAACTTCTGCAGTACTTTGATATCTACCAGAGGTTTAACCTGCACCATAAGTTAAATCAAAATGTTGAGTAAAAAAGTGATGTTATGAACAGTTATGTGTGGGATTTAATAATCTACTTTAAAATAATCTACTAATGCGCTACTGTCTCAATGTAAACAAACACCTGCACCAATAGGCCTAGATATTAATTAGAAAAGCGAAACTGAATATTTTTACTGTTATTAGTTCATATTTTCACTTCGGCTGAAATAACAGCGCTGAAGTGAATTTTAACACACTGGAGTCATTTTAAGACAAAACTTCATCTTTATCTGATCGACTTTTTCCATTTCTCATCTGTGATTCTCTCTGTGATTACCGAACAGGGAGTTTATTTGACTAACGACAAAAGAAGTACAACTTAGTGTAAACAAGGCGTCAGATACTCAACCTTACAGAATGTGATTTCTTTATATTAATAAGTTAGACAGAGATTCTGCTGTACAGAAAGACAGACAGACATGTACGTGGCCTTCAACTGAAATAATAATAATAATATCACTGATTACATTAAAGATCAGCAGATTATTTTTAGCTTGTCTTTTTACAAACATTCAGCTGGTATATAATCTATCTACACTTCTTCATTTTTTTAACTTCCTCTCCATAGTGTCAGTCGTTATTCTGTGCTTTCCTAATACCTGACCCGGTCATGCAGTTCCTCAAGGCATAGCGAGGATTAACTACTGCATTTCAACACAAGTTACAAAATACACACAGAGAAAGAAGTGTGTTTATGAGTTGGTTTAGTGTGTAGTAACTGTTACACAGTGGAAATGACACCACACTCAGGAGGATGTACCCCGTCATGCATATTCTGATCTGAATTAAAGACAAACATGTGACTAAGGAAAATTTACATCTAGCTTAGGATAAAGTATTAGAGAATTTTAAAAAAAAGACATTTGGTTACCTTTCAATTCTGTGTATGCAAAGTGTAAATTAGTCTAAAGAATAGTGATGAGAGGAAAGATCACAAAGAGTCCACACGGCCTGTAAAAACACCAAGATTCGATAATATTTAATACACAGTCACTGTATTGTTTTTCGGTATTGATACAGAGAAAATGTTTAGCATTAATGCAATCACTGTCCAATCACAGCTTTAAGCTACATTTTAATCAGAAACAATAAACCTCCTTTATAGTCTGATATTCTCCAGACAACATGGACAGATCTGCACAGGACACAGTGCAATTATATATATATATATATATATATATATATATATATATATATAAAAGTAATAATCATGTGATCACAGGATGAGGTTTTTACTTCCTTTTAGCTCCTGTAAGTTTTAGATGAATCACAGTAGGATGAGTGATGGAGGTCTTCTGGAGCTCGAGCAGACTGACATCACTCAGATTCCTGAAGGTCATAGTAAAGTAAGTTCTGAATGTGTGTCGTCCATTAGCTACAAGAAAAATTGGAAAGGAAACAGAGAGAAAACAGAGATAGAGCGAAAACAAAAAACATACTGCTCTCACGACAGCTATCATTTCTCTTTATCTTTAACAAATGAGATACTCATCACCCTTGTCATCACCAAGGAGGCCCGAAATTGCTTTAAAAAGTTCTTGAAACCTGTTTAGAGAGAGAGAGAGAGAGAGACTATTACACATCTGTTGTATGTTTGGAGCTCTGTACAGTTGATGTAAGACAGTAAGACAAAACTCTCTTGGGCTTGAGATCTATCATCATGCTAACACAGAAACAAGAAATAAAAGAAGGACAAATGCCTCAACAGGATGTTTTTACTCATGAAACATATGTTTTATCCTTCACAAAGAAAAAACAGGTGCACTTACATTATCATGTACACATTCATTCAATTAACTTTTTTAAAGTTCAGACTTAGGAATTTGGAGTTGAGACTTAGGAATTAGGAACATCTTGTACATCTTGTAGTGTAGGCAGAGACTCCATGAGATCTAACAGGTTTTAGCCTCCATACAATGTTTATAAACTGCAAAGAATGTAAATGAACATACACTTATGTGTAAGTATGTTGCTCTTCCTTATCATCCAGAGATCACAAGTTCGGTTCCAGGGTGAGACAACAGCTATCCGTAGCCAGGAACCTCAAGGTATAACCACAGTCTCACATCAATCATCATAGCAACACAAAGCCCATCACAGCTATCTGTGAAAAACGGAAGATAGCGCTTTCGTCCAAGTGTGTTACGATGATCTCCAACATTGCGTGAGTAGCAGTCTGTAAAGATGCAGTCAACTCGCATTCTGTGTCTTTGAGGAAGCACATGATGGTCTTCGCTCTCCCTGGTTGATAATTGTCACCTTGATGGGAAATTGCCCTAAAAGTTGGAACAAGGTTGGGAATTGGCTATAAAACATCCCCACGAAAAAAATACAGAGATGAGCTTAAAGATGCCCATGACTGGTGAGAGAGAGATTAAATCCCTCCCACCCAGAATGCACAGTCAGTTTTGCTATTTTGAACCACTGGTACCAATCATCAGTATTCAAGCTCCTTTTGACAGCTTTTTAGCTAAACAAGTTTTATTTGAGTTCAGTCTGGATTTAATATTATGATTGAGCAGCCTAAAAAGTTGCTCATCATGGACAATCTGATAATTATGATTTATACATATTTCCTCACACTATAGAAATTCATTTCTATATATTTTTATTCTGTAAATATGCTTTGATATGCATGATTTAAATTATACTGGATTTAATTTATTTAAAAAGGTGCTGTAGAAGTAGTTTGAAGTCTTTTATGTAGTTATTAAAAAAGCAAAAGGACTAAACCGAGTTCCGGAAAAAAACATAGTTCTATGATTGAGAAGTTCATTCCCAGAACAGCCAGAAAATGGTTTCTAATCCCTTGTTATGACAATATGAATAATACTGTGTTACAGTAAAAGTAATGAAAAATAAATCTGTGAAAAATCACATCTGAGATCATTTTCTTCCTTCCTTCTCTTTTTATGTGTACATTATTTGGGCACATTTTTCTTCAGTCTCTCTATCTTTCATCCTTTCACCCATCTCTAGCATACCTCTTAATAATGTGCTACTCAATTTTCCTTATTAATTTTTATACCCTTGAATTATCCTTCCTCAATAATTACTGCTCTGAGGTGTGAAATAAGAGCATATCAATCAAGAGGCTTTGAAAAGCTTTTGTAAAAGACTTTTGCCGCCGCTTGTAAATAATGCACCTTCAGCTGGCAGGTGTTGGAAAGATCTCATTGATCAAACATCTTGAGACCTAAGGAAGGACACACACACACACACACACACACACATCTCTAAAGGCAAAATGTTCAGGACACAGGTGGGGCACGAGACAGGATACACACTGGACAGGGTACCACTTCATCACATTGCACACAAGCACACACACTACGGACAATTAGGAAACCTGGATTATGGGAGGAAACCAGATTACCCTGAGGAAACCCAACAAGCACAGGAAAAACATGCAAACTCCATCAACACACAGACCCTGGGGCAGGAATCGACCACAGTGATGGCTGTCACCATGCTGCCAGTTCAAATAAACCTAACTGTATAATTAACTGTATAAAAAAATACAAAAAAGAAAATTATAGATGCGCAAGCTTCAGTACTGTATATTTTGGCGCATACCATATTTTATAAATCCGGAATAAAATGAATGATATTTAGTGTGGACATAGACTATGTCATTGTGAACTGACACACGTGTTTGAGGTTCCCGTTTATAATAATTAATATTTAATAATTTTGGTGTTAGAGGCTTCCTCTATAAAAACGAAGCATGTTTAAGGTGATTTATGGATGAAGAAGAAGAAAATAATTTATCCTAAAAGATGTTTTTATTATTACAGTTTAGCTTAATGTAATGTTAGTTAATGTTAGTCTCGTCACACTTAATAAATTTTTGAAACATTTTAATATGAGGGGTATAAGCCTTTATACTCAGATACTGTGGTTTGTTGTGCCAGTTTAACTTATTTATTTAAGATGATTTAAGTGCTCGAGGATGCTTGGGCTCCGCTGTCGGTGTAAAAGCCTCACAGCGTAAATCTCATTGTGGAGGATGACTCTGCTTTAAAGAATATCAGGAAGTTGTTTAACTGCAGCTTAAGAAGGAATTTGTGCTGTTTTTCTTTTATGGGTCATGTTTGTAGATAGAACAGCAAACAACATTTCTGACACATCCAAAGACAATTAGACATATTTTATATAGTAGAACAAAACACAAATCTATTTCTTTTGGATATTGTGTTTCCCGCCTCGTGCCCTACGTCTCCTGGGATAGGCTCCAGGCCCCCCACGACCATGTACACAGAAAATCTCATGTTAAAATGCATATTATACTGTAGTTCGTAGAGCACAGTGTCGTGTCATATCCGTAATATCAGTTTATCCTCAAAATTTTATTCCAAAAAGTCTCTTTTATTGTACGCGTGACGCTTTCTGCAAGCGCCTTTAAAATTCTCTAAGCATGTAGAAAACCTGCACTCTCATAAAGTTTGTCACATAAATAATACTGATAAAATGTTGTATATTTTCAGGATATTAATGATGATATGAATTTTAAATTGTTGTTGTTGTTTTTTTTTTTTAGCTGAAGAGATTATATTAAGGATGAGGAGAATTAATTCACTGATACTAAACTTGTCCATATTTATCACTGAGTCACACCTGGAAACAATAAGCTCAATAAGCTTTGGTAGGAATCTTTTTTTTTTTTTTTTCACATTCTCTCTCCCACACACTCTCTCTCTCTCTCTTTTTTCAATATCTTCTAAATAAAGGATCAAATAAAATCTGAAAGTGCACTGTTAATGTATATAACGTTGATGTAAACTGATGAAGGACATTTGGATAAAGATTGTTGTTTTTTTCTTCCTCAATGTGAGATTTTCACTCAGGCGGAAGTGAGAGACACCTCAGGGGTCCTCGTGGAGGCGGAAGTCCAGAGGGCAGCGGTGCTGCACCGGCTCTCGGGTTGAGGGCAAGATGGCGGCGCAGTGGCGGCGCTGCTGGAGGGGGCATGGAGCGGTGATGGGGGCAATAGGGGCAGGTTGTGGGGTGCAGCGGAGACCGGTGACTGCGTGCGCGAGAGGAACCGGGGCAGGGCGTTTACTTACAGAGGTATGAGGAGAATAAACACACACACATACACACAGAGGGAAGAGCAGAAGGTCACAGTGGGAGTGTTTCAGCTCCTGTTCTGATTTTACTCTGAACTCACTTTGATCTCTCACACACGGATTCTCTACTGTAACAGCGCGTGCGTGTGCGCGATCACTCTCATACTGATACACTGCTACTGTAACAGCGCGTGCGCGATCACTCTCATACTGATACACTGTAACTGTAACAGCGCGTGCGCGATCACTCTCATACTGATACACTGTTACTGTAACAGCGCGTGCGTGTGCGCGATCACTCTCATACTGATACACTGTTACTGCACCACTGATCAAACATCAATCATCTGTCAGCTTACATTTACTGCTGTCATGGCAACATAATGTATGTACCTGTACATCTACACACACTCTTACACCGAACACCTCTAATACATACATACATACTGAATAACTCTCATTCACTCACACACACACACACACTTGTACACCGAACACCTCTCACACACCCACACCGAACATCTCTAATACGCACACACACACGCATGCATACATACATACTGAAGACCACTGTCTCTCTCACACACACACACACACACACACACACACACACACACACACTTGTACACTGAACCCATTTCTCTCTCACACACACACTCACATATGCCGAACACATCTCTCTCTCACACACACACACGTACAGTACACTGAACTTGTTTCTCTCTCACACGCACACGCACACACACACACACACACACTTGTACACTGAACACCTCTCACAAACACACACACACACACTTGTACACTGAACACTTCTCTCTCTCACTCACACACACACACACACACACACACACACTAAGCCCCTCTCTCACCACACACTTATACTGTAAACACTCTTTATGTTCCCTCTCAGATGCTGTTCCCTGTCAGACACCCCAGCAGGCCTTGCGCTGTTCCACGGTCAGTATTACTCCGGCAGTATTACTTCGAGTGTGTTGAGTGTCTCTCATTCAGACAGAGCTGAGTGTGTGTGTGTGTGTGTGTGTGTGTGTGTGTGTCTTCTACAGGTACAGGAGTGTTTACCCCTCGCCCCAGACTTGCTGCTGTCGGGTTCACAGTGACGCAAAGTTAAAAGATCCTTTCTCACTGGCACAGGAGGACTTGAAAAACCTGTACGAGGACATTAAAAAGGTGTGTGTGTGTTTATACACTCACTGGCCCGTTCATTAGGTACCCCTTCCTAGTACCTCTGGGTGAGACCTTTTTTTTTTTTTTTTGACAAATACTGTCCTACTTGTCCTCTTTCTCCTCTCATTAACATGTGCGTGTGTGTGTTGTGTACTTCAGCAGCTACTGGTGTCCAAAGCGGAGCTGAAATCACTGTGTGATTATTACTTCGACGGAAAGGGGAAAGCCTTTCGACCCATGATCGTGGTGTTAATGGCTCGAGCCTGCAACATTCACAGCAACAGAGACGGGTGACTTTTACTATTCCTCACTCTAGTGTGTGTGCGCGTGTGCGCGTGTGCTGACTGATACAGATGTTTACCATATCATCCACACTGAGATACACAGATCTCCCCTCTTTCCATCTTATATAAGATTCTTGTTCTAGACATCGATCCTGGTTTGAAAATCAGTCCACATCAGCTTAATTTAATTCCAGGCGGCTAGAAATACTGCATGAGTGGGGGTGCTGTTATGCTGGAATATCAGCACGGCTGAGATGCGGTTATAGGCACAATGGCGCAGCTCTCGAGTGTGATCTACCTTTTATCCAACAGTTTCACGAACACCATTTATCATCAACAGATTATGATTTATTTCTTTATTTATCCAGTTATTTTGCTCCACCAACACAAATCCTTCACTAACCTAATCAACCTACCCTGACCGGCGAAACTAACAAACTAACCGTGATCGGGGGAACTAACTAACTAACCGCCCCCAGTGGAACGAACTAACTTAACGCCCCCAAATGAACGAACTAACTAACTAACCGCCACCTGCGGATCGAATGAACTAAATACCCACCACCTGCGGAACGAACTAACTAACTAACCACTACCTGCGGAACTGGCGACCGACAGCTAGTGTAATTAACAGGAGTGAATGTTGTAAATTCTTACTGTGTAGCCAAACTGTGAGGACAATAAACCATGCAGGTGGTGGACAGTCCTGTAAATTTTCTCATTATATTTCCAATTATTCCACTTTACAACATCAGCTCCTTTAACTTTTGCATTCCAGGGTTAAATCCTAAATAGTGTTTAATGGACAGCTAGTTCACTGGGGTGTACAATCCTTTGTTCCACACACCAAGTAGAGCCCTTGATTAGGTGTTAGAGAACGATTTGGGATTTAACCTTGTGTTAGAATCCGTGAACAAAACCGTTTTTAACATCGTGGTCACTGGTTGGTCATGTGACTGACGATAATTTCTCGCTGTGACTCAGGGATCTGCTCCCGGCGCAGCGCTCCATCGCCATGATCTCAGAGATGATCCACACGGCCAGCTTGGTGCACGATGACGTCATCGACGGTGCGGATATGAGGCGAGGGAAAACCACCATTAATGAAGTGTGGGGCGAGAGAAAGGTGAGCGAGTTCATCTGTGGAAAACATCTGTATGAGCTGATGGAATTGATTTCTGAATTAATTATGGAATCGTGTGTGTGTGAAGGCCATCCTGGCTGGAGATTTCATTCTCTCTGCAGCATCCACGGCACTGGCGCGCATCGGGAACACCGCCGTGGTGTCTGTCCTCTCTCAGGTCATAGAGGATCTGGTAAGAGGTACGACGAGAGAATCTCTACGCTTAATCACTTCAACTAAAATAAATCTTTATTAAAAAGGAGTCAACGAGGTGCTTCATTATCTTCATTATCTCTGTCACAGGCGAGTTCATGCAGCTGGGATCCAAAGAAAACGAGAACGAGCGCTTCAAACACTACCTCGAGAAAACCTTTAAGAAGACGGCGAGTCTCATAGCGAACAGCTGTAAAGCAGTATGTACGTTCTGTCCTCTCCCATAACACACTGCAGGCGAGGACATCCGGTCCAACACGTCCCCTCTGCTTTGTCTTTCTCCCTGTACAGGTGTCCATCCTGGTGAGCTCTGACCCCGAGGTGCACGAGATCGCCTATCAGTACGGCCGAAACGTGGGCATCGCCTTCCAGGTAGCGCCGTCACACACACTAGATACACTTTCACACTTGCATGCTCACTTGGTGTGTGTGTTAAACTTTATGATGATGCTGAGCTGATTTTCCTGTAGCTGGTGGACGACGTGCTGGACTTCACCTCCTGCGCTAATCAGCTGGGGAAGCCGTCAGCCGCCGACCTCAGGCTGGGTCTGGCCACCGGACCCGTACTCTTCGCCTGCCAACAGGTACCTCGCTCGCCTCGCCTCGCCTCACTGACCTGACTCGTCTTTCACTCGTGTTTATATACACACACACAGACCTCATCCGAAAACACATCGAACACTTTTATATCGAAAGGTTTCGGATTTATTCTTCAGGTAATTTCTCACTTGGAATAATTTTTTAACCAGAACTTCTGGATCCCCAGATATATATTTTTTTGTGGTCTGAAGGTGTACCTGGTGCTGAAACAACTTACAGAAGAGGATAAACAGAATCGAGTGGAGATCTGCAAGGAAAATTTGTAGCGATACTGTAAGGAAGGTGAAAGTTTCTTAAAGAGAATCGTTACTGCTGACGAGACACGGATTCATCACTACGAGTCTGAGAGTAAACGGCAGAGTAAATGGAACGGAAACATCTTCAATCGCCAACCAAGAAAAAGTTCAAAAGTCGACCATCAGCTGGAAAATTCGTCAATGCTTACAGTTTTCTGGGATTCTCCAAAAGGGCCAGAAGTATTGGAACATCATCAGGAAAAAGCTTCAACAATTCATCGACAGTGCTCGTTACAGCGAGACGCTTATTGAAGAGCTGAAGACTAAACTTCGGATTAAACACAGAGGGCTGATATCCGAGGACGTCGTGATCTCGCATGACCATGCACGTCCAATCATGTCCGCGTCCTCCCTATAGTCCTGATCTCACTCCATCAGACTTTCACCTGTTCAGTCCCCTGCGAGAATCGAGTCAGTTACTCATCACAATTCTGATAAATTTAGTTATGAAATAATTTTTTTTACATCATTTTTTATTTTATATGTACAGTATACAGTATACTGGACCCACGACTTCGTTTGCGTGGAATTTATCTGCACACTCATGAGCGTCTATTAAAAAATCTACAGCACCATCTGTTGAACTTTTTAATGATAAAAGGACGTTTGTTCCATTTACATTTCAAAGTATCATATCTTCTCTTCCTGTTGGCCGATTGCGATGAAACAAAGCCTGTATGTTACCTTAAGCTCGACCAAGTACACCTGTGAAAACACCATTAAAAACCGTTCAGTAGTTTTTATATGATGCGTGCACAAACAAACAGACAGACAAAAATTCCAAAAAACTAAATCTTACATCACCACAAAGTTTTGTTATATGTACAGAAGATGTACTCTATATATGCACTTGAGGTGATAAAATGTTGCAGTTCCTCTACAATCCTATAGGTAAACTATGGCAGGGAGCTCGTCGTCATCCTGTGTGGTGGCAGTGAATTATTTGCTTGTTAATTATCTGGAAAAATCCTCATTCAAACAGAATCACAGTATAAATCAAATCGCCACCTGATAATATCGTATCAGCTGATGATATCGGTGTCAGGTGATGATATCGGTGTCAGGTGATGATATCGGTGTCAGGTGATGATATCGTATAAGGTGATGATATCGGTGTCAGGTGATGATATCAGTGTCAGGTGATCCCTGGTGATTCCCGTCACTACTTGTGATGGTTCAAAGCTGAAGTGTTTTAAGACTGAAATGACCAGACTGTTAAAATAAATCTCTCTCTCTCAGTTTCCAGAGCTCCACTCCATGATCATGAGACGGTTCGGTTCAGATGGAGATGTCGATCGGGCCTGGAGATACGTCCTGGAGGTGAGCGTGTGTGTGTGTGTGTGTGTGTGTGTGAGGGAGAGAAAGAAAGAAACATCACAGACAGCGGATATACAGAGTCGGGCAAAAAATTTATACACACTTCAGGAAAAGAAAAATACAGTATGATGTATATTATATTTATATAATATTAATATTACGATGATGATAATGATAATAATAATAATAATATCATCATGTATATCAATATATAACATATAGAAATAAATTTAGTATTAAAATACTTATACAAGTTTTTCTTTTCCTGAAGTGTGTATACATGTATTTCTTTTGGCTACTCAACTTTGTTGAGTATTATACGGTGTAAAAGTTAACTTTGATATAACTATATACCCTCTAGATATAATAATCACCTCCATTTGACCAATCAGAAGCCGGAATTAAACAGCGCTGTGGTTTGAAATTAGAAGAAATTATCTGACATTAATTAGGATGCTTTCTCATGTTGGTGTGTTGAATTTTCTGTGTGTGTGTGTGTGTGTCTGCTCAGAGTGACGGTGTGGAGCAGACGAGCTTCCTCGCCCAGCGTTACTGCCACGAGGCCACGCGCCAGATCAGCCGTCTGCATCCGTCCCCCGAGCGGGACGCTCTGATCCGTCTCACCGAACTCGTCCTCAACCGGGACAAGTGAACCCACGTCCTCCAGAGCTTCGCTAAAGGCAGCTACACACACACACACACACACAGCAGGGCGTCTGGTTTAGTCTCATCACACTCCAACTCGGACACCCACAGCCTCGTGAAGACGTGTGGCAGTCTGGGACTGGAACAGAACCCCTGCACCTTAAAAAAAAAAAAAAGCTCACGCGGTAACAAACAGAGGACGAGCGTGTTCAACGCTAGCGTGGGTGAAGAATGTACTCCTGTACACGGAGGAGGAGGAGGAGGCTTTTCAATATTGTATTTACATTGTCACTGTACTGTACGTGTCCTCTTCTACAGAAGCAGGGCATTATGGGACAGGAGGACACTTCAGGAGGCTTTAACATGTTCTTACAGACGCCTCATGAAAATCCGTCCGTCCCACAAAAAGGCCAAATGAAGACGTGTGTAACTGATCGATGTGTCATGCTGTTATTTATCATGTTCAGTAACAGACCTGACCAGGCCTTAAATCAACCACGACGACTCTGTGATATTAAACATGATATTTTTTAAGTTAAACAGACTCTTTGTGCTTTTTTTTTTATTCCTGTAAAACACCAAGCTTTGTTTTAAAAGAATTCAGAACAGATCAAAATACAGATTAGGGACAGATATCAAGAAATATATATATATATTTATTTTTAAATGATTGCAGATCCATAAAAATGTAAAAAGGTGAGAAGAGGTGAATTAATTTCCCATCAGGGTCAGGACGATGGGTTTCATATGATCGTCTCAGAAAGTATCCAAGCCTTTTCTAAATATTCTTTAGGGATCTTCACTTCATGACTATTGAGAACCTCAGACTGTTCACTCTCAGCCATTTCAAGTCTGAAATGAAAATAAGAGGATAAAGTTCTTTTGTCCCTGTTGGGGAAAAAAATTAAATAAAATCTTGAATTAAAAGCGATCAAAAGCATCATTCTGTAAAATGTCACTTATTTCCTGATCTTAGTCACGTCTGTGTGATTTTTAAGTAAGATTCAAGGTTTTTTGTTTGTTTGTTTTGTTTATTGTTGAGTTGCAAAGATGTTCAAATGTATGCTTCTTACTGGAAAGTCAAAAATATCACAGTTCTCACTTGGACATAAATACATCACCTCATTTAAAAAAAAGTTAGGATGAGTCTAAACTGTGTCCCTTTACATAAGGTCTAACTTTATCTGCGCTGTTATACAGAGACCTAAATGCATTAGAGATGTGCAATTTAATTTCTCTTGTCGATTCAGTTTTAGATAAAGAGTTCCCTGTTCAGTCTGGTTCCTCTCAAGGTTTCTTCCTATTGCCATCTTGGAGTTTTTTGCCTCAGCACCGTCGCCCTCGGCTCGACCAACAGGGACGATCTGATCATTCTGGTTTACAATGCATATTTGTAATACAACGGCCGTTGTCTAAATAATAGAAATAAATCTACACTGTGACCTTGCAGGTTTTTTTTTTTTTTTTTTTTTAATAAAGTGTGCTTTAGTTCTATTAAACCAACCTTTTCGGCCAAAACACAGAAGGTTTTCAATATCGCAATTTTAATTACAATTGAATTAATAAATTTTAATAAATGGTTGAATTAAATACCCGTCCACACGTGCGGTCATGGCGTGTGACATCCTAGAAACCGCTCCTATATTTACAGGTAAGAGTCACTTCATTGGAAACGCACACTTGATCAATCATCAGAAAACACCTTAAATGGATACAAAGCAAAAAGTTTGGTATTTTATTTAAAAAGTAAAATCCTCTAGTCCTGGGTTTCAACATTGTGTGGAAAACAAAAAGAAAAAAAGCGTTAATAGTGACACAGTGACGTTAATGACAAATGATCTGATCAGAGGAAAGCTGGTGAACTTAATGAACATTTACAAAAAATAATAATAATAATAATAATAGTCAATATTTCCATGGTTTTAATCACGATCCTGAACCAGTTCACAAATCTGATCATTAATCCGAGCAGGGAGGTGACGAGTCGTCGTGAATCCCACACGGCAGTTTATTCCTGGCTGATTAATGGTAGATGTGGATTGTATACTGATTGATTAACATACTTTTCTTTAATGTTTACAGTGTAAGAAAATCTACAGATCTGTCTTTTGTGCATGATTGAAAATACATACAAGGAAAAAAAACAAACAACAAATAAAAATCAATGTTCTGTTTTTAAAAAAATCTTCATAGAAAAAAAAAAAAAGATAAATGTGACTTTATGACTCTAAACGTGGGATGACGGGGATAAATTGTACAATATTTAAGTATTAAAATAAAATTTTAAATGTCCATTAATACCTTTGAGTATCAGGACCAAAAAAAAAAAAAAAGTGGAATTAAATCTGGAGGTTATTATAGATATAAAAGCTGTAGGCATGCTTCATGTCAGAATTTCAATCGCTGTTTATATCTTTATCGTGTACATTTGTTTTTATTTTCATCATACACAGTTTGGACTGGATTAAAATTTCTAATCGAAGACTTTTGGCATTGATCGACATTCACTGTAAAAATACTAAAAACACCCGGCTTGTGGTATTTACACAGATCACACCCTCAGCACATCATCATCATCATCATCATCATCATCTATTCCGAGCCCAGGAGCCGGCGCTCGTTCACCCACCCACTGACACACCCCTCTCTCTCTCTGTGTGTCTGTATACACGTCTAATAGAGCTACCCCACCCCCGCTCGGCCTCGTCAGTCAGCGTAGTGCATGATGCGTTCGACGTAGTTGCCGGGGAAGAGGCCGGTGACGCCGTTACACACGCCCTCGAACCAGCCGTCGTCGTTCTTCTTGATGATGTAGATGATGGCGCCTTCCACGAAGCTCAGCTCGTCCGCTTTGTCCTTGGCGTAGTCGTAGATGGCCACCACTGAGGACAGAAAAAAAAAAAAGTTATAAATAAAAAGTCTGGATGGTGAACACGAGAGCAGACGACACCACAGAAGAAGTACAAATATTTCACCTTTGTCGATGTAGTTTTTTGGGGCCCACTGGGGGTCACCGTCGGCGTACGGGTCGCTGTACTGCACCACCGCCGCTTCCTCGTCTTCGTAGTCCACGGGAGGAGGAGGGGGAGGGGGCGGAGCCTCGTCGAACATGGGCACCTCGTCAGGCGGCGGAGGAGGGGGAGGAGTCGGGGTGTCGGCGACTGACAGCCAGAAATGGAGAGAAACGATTTTAGTCGTGGTTCGAGTCACGGATGAAGCAGGGACGAGCTGGGCATGCAATCCAACTCCCTTTCTCTTTCTCACACTCACACACACACACACACACACACACGGGCAGCATGCGGGTGGTAAGATCAGGTTCGAGGACATGCAAGACGGCGATGTCCATGTCCTGACTGATGGAAGGTTCGAGTCGAATTAAATCCATGCAGCAAATTAGAAAAGATGATGAATGATTCGCTCAGATTCACTTACAGCTCGGGGAAAGAATAAGAAATGAACAAAATGAAAGAAAGCAGGAGAAAAAAATATATACATATAATATAATATATAATACATCAGCCAAAACATGGTATTGGTGCTAAAAAGTGTCTCATCAAGGTGAAAAAGGGAATTTTCAGACAGGATCATATAACACCATCTTTTTTTTAGAACATGCTTCTTATCTCTCGATGCTTCACATTTGCTAAATTCAATTTCAGGCCCTTTTATGTCCGTAGTGTCCGTAACTTTACTGAATTTAAATCTTTCCATGATCTTAATTATCGTTCAGATGAATTTAGATTTCACATGAAAAGATAAACCTGAAAAAGTGTATTATTTTGTTAAGATATTGCAACATGAATTTGACATGGTTACGGACACTACAGAGTTTTTTTTTTTTTTTCCTTAATCCTTAATTTTACACAGAATGCTTTATTTTACGGGTCATATGCTTCTAGATGCTTAAACCAATTTTAGCATCAATACCCCAAGAAACATAAATAATTTGTATTTTAAATGATTTGAAGTGAGGGCCATTTTTTGGGTCACATGTAAAATCATCTCTACAAAACAGCTAAAGTTAGCAACATGAAATTTTTATGGAAGCAAGATTGGTCACTTCTATGTTGCATACACTTCAGATGTAGCCTCTTAGATACAAACATTTTCTGTTTTATATGTATAACATAATAAAAAAATGATAATAAAATCAGCACCAATACTGTGTTTTGGCCGAAATACATTTTTTAAAAAGTATTTGTAAGGCAAAGAAAAATAATTAATGATTCATTAACGCCATACTTCTCCTAACTCCTGAGTCTGTAATTTAAAACCTCATCCTTTATCCTGTCCTTCATTTCTTCTGTAAATGGACACTTGTGTGACGTTACACACTTCTGAACTGAAAAGTCGGTGGTTTGTCTTATACGAGTTTCCTTTTATGGTAAAAAGGGGGTGTGGTCTCTGAGCTCTATTGTAGATGGCTGATTTTTATATATTTTAGGAACTGTTTGAAGTGATAAGTATAACGACTGATAATCATTCTGAAACACTCCTAATGATCTCACACTGCATCTCAGACTACTGTGTGATCCTGAGTCTACTGCTTTAGGGCTCCTCCAGAACCTCCACTAGGGGGCAGCAGAAACAAACACACTTTACTTCAGAGCACCGTGTGGAGGTTGGAGGTTCAAAGTCGAGATCTGTGGTGCTACAAAAATCACAGACGCAAGACAAACCTTTTAAAATAAAAAATATATGCCTTTACACCTTGCTTGTAAAACATCTACATGAAATAGGGCTACAACCCACGTTACAGTTTGATGTATTTGAAGTTCACTTCATGTGGGATGTATAAACAGATGGACTGAGGAAAGGGATGAGAGGATTCAGAGAAATGAAGAGTAAAAGAGATGTCATGCAACATGCAGTTGTTGTAGAAACTCAACAGATGAAGTTCAACCCCCGTCAGAATTAAGGATGCAGCGATACAGATAGTCAGGAAAAAATAATAAAAATCTGACAGCAGATGTTACTATCTGTACTCCATGATTAAAGATCAGGAAGAAAGACTGTGAATTCTGCTCCGTTAAGCTATAAAGACGATCAGCTACACCAAAATACTACAATGCAAGTCTTTAAGTCTTTATACTATTCAAATTAGCAAATTGCGTATCACCTTTTTTGTGCCGATTAACATATTACCACATCGACTCCAAATTTTTATTTATATTTTTATACTGTGTATATAAATGTTTAGCTTATACTGTATATGTTTGCATGCATTTAAGGTTATGAACAAAATAAAATAATTAATTTTTTTTATAATATTTTATTTTATTTTGTATTTGCACTGATACTTTTTTTTTTTTTAACTAGTGCATACATTAAATTGCCCCATGGGAATAAATAAAGTTGTTTGAATTGAATTGAATTGAATTGAATTGAATTGAACTCTGCAGTTCCTCTACAATCCTACAGGTGGCATAGTTTAAACAATTCACGCCTTGGTAGAAGCGAACGACTCACTAAGCTCAGTTAATAATAATTACTGTACTGTAAATACTGTACTGCCGCTTAAACCTAGTCTTGGACTTCTGTAACGTAAGTGGTGAAGAGGAGACGGGTGTGAGACATGCGGTATACAAACAGCGTCATGTGGAATTTAAGGACAATGATTATACAAGTCAAATTTTATAAAAAAAAAAGCAGCCAACAATGGATGCGGGACATCAGGTTCAAAAAAGATTCCTATCAGTTAAAAGATAAGAAAAAGCTAAACTTTTCATTTAAATAAAGGTTTGTTGAGGTAAAGCTAAACTTTTTATATCGTCTTTATGGTATAAACAAAAATCAGAAGAAGAAAAAAAATGTAATATTGAATCAGGACTGTTATAAAATCGTGATCGAGAGAGAGAGAGAGAGAGAGAGAGAGAGAGAGGGGTTCAACTTGGCAGCACTGATCCCACTGCATTTGGGATCCCACTCCCATTTTCTTCATCTTTTGTGGACAGTCACATGTGACTATACTGGAGTTTCCTTCAGCATCAATAAAGAAACAAAGAAATGCGAGTGGCACAAAAAGCCATTAACAACAACACTTGGGAAAGAACGTAAGTAAGTAAGTACACTAGCGCTCAAAAGTTTCAGATCACTTGGAAAATTTCTTTGTTTTTGTTTTTGTTTAGCGTTTTTGTTTCTATATCCTACAACAATACTGGGGATTTCAAAACTATGAAATAACACATATGTACTTAGTTAATTCAGTAACAACAACAACAGTCAGCTCTTCTGCAGTAGTTCTTGCAAGAACAGTATTGTGTCGAGTGCGTTTGTAAAACCCCATCAAGCATCAGGATGAAACTGTCTCTCATGAAGACTTTCCCAGGAAAGCGAGACCAAAACTGACCTCTGCTGCAGAGGAGACGTTCATTTAGAGTCACCAGCCTCAGAAATCACCAATTAACAACCAGCACCTCAGATTAGAGCCTTTACAGAGCAGACGTAGCAGATATACATCTCAATATCAACTGTTCAAAGGAGATTATTGTGTATTTCGGATAAACACCTTCAGTATTGTTTTACAGTGTAGAAAGAAATAAAAATCAGGAACGACCTTGAAGTTAGAAAGAAAGAAAGAAAGAAAGAAAGAAAATGATCTCAATTTCTTTCTTTCTTTCCATCTTTCTATCTATCTGTCTATCTACCTACTCCAGTTTAAGCTGGTCATGATAATCTCGGCCTCCAGCCCCTGACGTAAGCACATCTTTGTTTTAGCCCAGGAAAGTGTTGGTGTCATGATGGAGCTGGTTGTTCTGTCTGAAAACGAAAAACTGGTTCGAAATTGGACACCAGCTCTGAACTAACTCGCTGAGACCAAACACTTCTTGTTGCATCCCTAATTTAAACCACACCCACTCTCAGGTACCTTAAACATCTTGCTCGAGGTTTTTAGCTGATGACAATCCGTTATGTATCAAAAAATAAGCACAAGTCATAAAAATAAAGCTCCATCACAGATCTCTATACAACTGATAGATGCAGGCAGGGGGTGTGGCTTGAAGTCTGAAGGCGGAGTCTCTAGTAGGAAAAGATGAGGCAGTAGATGCAGAACTGAATCATCACTACGTTTGGGGTTTTTTTTTTGGAAAGGAGGGAAACGTGTGCATGCTGTATTTCCATTCACAACTATTTCCATCCACATGCATCGGATGACAACAAACACACACACACACACACACACACACACACACACACACACAGGGACATGCAGAGAGCACTGGTGGGGGGGGGGGGGAGGGGGGGGAGTGGTATGGCAGTGTGTGTTCAGCACTTACTGTTTTCCTGAACCCGGGCCACAAAGCCGGTGAGGGGAATCTGTGGAATGAGCTGAGGCATGGGGGGAGGCGGGGGAGCAACAGACACTGCACACACAACAACACAAGACACACGACACAAAACACAAAACACAGAGAAAGAAGAAGAGGAGAAGAGCAAGAAATAAAAAGAGAATTAATTAGGGCTGATGAGGGAAACGCTTGAAGGCGTGTTCATCCACGATGCAGGACCTCAAACACAAAGTGGATTAATAATACATCAGCGTGATTAAAAACACAACCCTGTTTACATTTTAATTCGAATGCAGGTTACAGAAAAGACAAACACAGAGTTAAAACTCTTTTATCCGGCTAGTCTTTGCCATTCAGGCGTGTTACGTTTTATTTTTTTGTTTTTCTGCTCAGAATGATGTTTTAAAAGTCGTTAATCATAAAGGAGCTAGAACAGAAAAGATCCAAGAAGAAGAAGAAGAAGAAGCACTTTTTGGTGTGTTGAATAACCTTTGGATCTTTATTCGTTTTTGTTTGCACCAATAAACCAGACATTTTAATCATTAAGACTTTCGTTGAGTGGAGTGATCACTGTAGCGGAAGCGAGTATTGAATTCATTTAAGAAAAAAAAAAAATTATAAAAAAAAAAAATTATAATTATTTGTTCAAAGAAAAATCCTGGTGTGATCGGTTCTCCAGTTTCACTCTGGGTCTGAATAAAAAAAAAATATATATATATATATAGAAATAATGTCTACTAGAAACGGATAACGGGTTTTGAGAATATTTTGTTATATAAAGTTATTTAGCAGAAAGTTTCATTTCTTTAATAAATAACCAGAAATATTATTGGACAGGTTTAAATAAATGGGAAAATATATAAAAAAAATTGCAAAAAACAACAAAACAAAAAAAACATTTGATTATAATAATAATAATTTTTCATTTAATATTGTCTCGTAAAAATTAAAGCTTTCAAAATATGAACACTAAAGTATTTGCACCCTCAGTTGTATGTCTTTCATAGTGTGCGCTGATCTCAAGCTCAAATCTGATCGTTTGACGATTCGCCGGTGAGTATTTAAAGTATTGGCACCCTCATCTGAATCTCATTCTAATTAACTTTCATGAGAGGAAAAAAACGCAGAGGTAGAACATATTATAACATCCAGTGTGATCTATTTATTACATCTACTGTGTATTCTTTTAATTTAGTAATAGAAAAATAAAAATAGTCTCATCAGTCATTCCTCGATCACGGGTGACAGATATCATGATTCTGGAAGTTACTTCTATGATATGTGATAAAATTCATGCTATATTGGAGTAAGCGAGTGATACGGTAATATGTTAGCAATATATTTTAAAACATACTGTATGTATATCTTTTAAGATTGAATACATGTTTAAAAATGAAGTGCGTTATTTTTATATAAAAGAATAAAACTAAAAAAATAATATTTAACATGTAACAGCTGACCAGCCTGAATTCAATTAACTGCTTACAATTAGTTGCAATTTTATGGATTAAGAAAAAAATAATAAACAATATTATAACATATCGTAGAAGAACATTGTGACATAATTTATCAGGATATTGATGAGATATTGTCATACTGCCCAGAGCTCTATCCTGGATTATCAAGATGCCAATAATTGCGGGTTCAGATTTGTCGCCTGTGCTTTTAGGTTTGAAAAGTGCCGATAGGTCGTCATGAGTGAGACCAACAGTTCAGCAAGTTCCTGAAGAAACCCAAGTGATAGTTATTTTTAAGCAGCATTTCTGTAAATGTGAATTGGATTCCCGTTGCGGTGATTAAATCCGCAGCACTGGGTTTACTGCAGAGTCAATGAGCGGGGGGGAAAAAAACCAGCAAAGATTTGGGGGGGAAAAAAAGGCTGAAACGACACATTTGCACTGTAGGAGTTCAATACAGGATTAATGAAAGTCAGAAATCTGCGAGCGCTGCACCATGTGAGAGGTGAAATCAGAGGATAGACTCGCTTCCTAATCCTCAAGCAATGTGTCACAAATGTTTTGCGATGTTGTTTACAAGTTTCTTTTTCACGAGTCTATTCGAAACAGGGTATTTGCAGACCTGCAATACTGTGCAAAAGTCTGCACCTGGTTTCTTCATATTTTGCTTCCAAAGATCCAGACTTTCTCATATTTCTAAGGTAGATTTGAGAAACAGTTCTCCAGTCCCTGTATCATGAATCATGACCCAGTGAGAAACAGTACAGATGATGACAGATGATCAGGACGGTGATTTGTATACTGCTGATGCTGAGTGGTTGGAACAGACGAGAGGGGAAATGAGGGTCGCTGCTGAGTCTGTTACAATAAACAAGCAGTTTTTATATTGTATCTTTAGGCACTTTGCAGCCTTTCATTAAATTTGAAGAAATGAGGGGGACCTCAAGACCTTTGCACTGCAATGTCAATGCCTTGCAATGTGTACTGAACACATTGATCTGCAGTGGTGTGCATAAGTATTCACATCCTCCCCCCTCCATTTTGTGTTAAAACCTGGAACTGGATCTGCCTTTATTGGATTTATGGGACCTGGGAGAATGTTGTTTCGTTTTACCGTGTACTAAACCGTATTTGGTTGAAATGAAAATAAAAAGCCTATTTGACTTGACGACTCGAATCTATGCAAAATAATTTTAAACAATCACATGATAAATAAAGAGCTGAACTGAATCTTTTTGGACTTAGCATAAAGCCCTGTGTTTGTTATGTGCTGACCGAAGTTAGAACTTGGCGAAGCATGGTGGTGTTAGCATTATGTCAAATGTTCATTTAACATTTTATACCAATAATTTATATCAAATTTAGTTTGGAAGCTTGCAGAATTCTTTTTGTAACCAAAAAAAAACAAACTTTGTCCTAAATTCTTGTTTTAGTCTTGTATATATGAAGAACCTGATGTATCAAAGTACTTATATCAAACTTTATAATCTTCATATGTAACTTCTTCAACTAGTCTACAATTCAACCCCATATTATCATCTCAATTAAGTTCATTTCAGTTCATGGATTCCCCAACACTAAGAAACATAGAAAAGGTAATGTGGAGTGAATCCTTACACAGGAGAAGGTGGAGCTAATAAACTGACCCTCTGATAATTATTTGTCGTATATGTCTTACTTGAGTTGTGTGCAAAGGTGGTCGGAGCAGCACCGTTGACGTTAGTGTGCTGCAGAGGGAGCTGAGAGGAGACGGACGGCGCGCGTCTGTACGTCCCCGTGGCTGAGACCGTGGACATGGACGACGTAGTGGAGTTGTGGCGGGACATCTGTCGCGATATCGTGCCAAACTGAGAGACGGGGGCTGGACCGAGCCCTGGGCGAGAGATCACCGCGGCCATCACCGACAGACAGAGAGAGAGAGAGAGAGAGAGAGAGAGAGAGAGAGACCCAGAAAACGAAAAATCAGTTACACCCTTAAAACCAATAGGAGAATATTAGTTTCACTGAATTAATTTAAGGCCCCTTGAATGAGGTTAAAGGGGAGAAAATGATCCATAAGGGAAAGTTCAGCAGGAAAATGTTACACTGTTATCCAAAAGATTTTAAAATACCCAGCCTGGGAAATAATAATAAAAAAAAAGCTTATGCTTTAAAAATAGTCAGCTTTAGAAAAATGAATGTAGCCATTAGATCAGATAATGAGGTGATTAAAGTGATAGATTAAAGCTTGCTGCATTAATATGGCTCTTTCCACCTAATGGCACTTATTTACTGTTTGCTTTACACAGCGTGAGCTACACAGGCGTTTATTTGACGAACAAACAGGAAACAGATGAAGACAGGAAGTAGTTAGGCTCAGGTCCAAACTCTTTTCGGGCCCGAGGTTTCTCCTGGGACTGCACAGCTTATGAGAGACTGAGTCACAAGGGTGTGTCACCACACTCTCTCTCACACACACACACACACACACACACACACACACACACACACACACACACTCAATAGGAAACCAAACACGCAGTACAGGAAAACCCACATTGTTCAGCTGTGCTGAAAGAAACCTGATACGGGCGACAGAGAGCGATAGAGCACTGTGTTACTTAAACAGAAGCCTGTGTCCTGATGAAAAACTGGCTACATGAGAACAGATAAATAACAACAACCCTGAAACAAAGTGAAAAAACAGAAAGCTTAAAAACCTTTCACAAAACCACCTAAAGACTGTGACAAGTTACAAATTCATTTGATCCAGTTATCCAATTATTCAAAGATTTAATGCAAATAGAAATTTTGCATCCAAAAGATCAAGATTAGACGTTTAAAGATAATAAAAAAAAAAAATTATACTAACAGCAAAGTTTAGTATTATTTGCCATTTTTTGTTACCATTTAAGAAGCTGCATGTTAACAGGGGGGAAAAAAATCTGTATTTGAAGTTTAAAAGCAAACCGTAATTTATGTTGATAAAGATTTTTGAAAAGAAAAGAAAAAAACATCCACTCTATAGATGATTAAAAAATATTTTAATATAAAGAAATGATTAAAATATCTGAGAGTGTAAAGACCTTCTCAAAAAAAAAAAAAAGAATATAAATCTAACTCGCATTCGATAATCAATGCTTTGAGAAATTCTTCAGTAATTTATTTTTAAGAACTGATAGACGTAAGATTTCATAAATGCAACTAGAGTTAGGTAAAGGTTTTAGTTTAGACCCTAAAAAATGTGAAAAATATAATACAGTATTCCTAGTATTTATTTATACTATAATAATACTAAGTATGTTTAATAAGGAAAAGTGACACCTACAACAAGCTTTTCAGGGATGTGTAACAATGTAATTGAGAAGTGAGAGGGCTTAAAGTTTCAGATTATGCAATTAAAAGAGGGTGGGGCTAAAAATTGCTAAGTTTTAGATAATGTGCATAAAAGTGGGTGGGGCTTAAAGATGCTTAGTTTCAGATCATTTGGTTAAATGGATGAAGCTTAAAGTTGCTAGGTTTTAGATAGTGTGTTTAAAAATAAGTGGCGATTAAAGTTGCTAAGTTTCTGAAAATGTGGTTAAATGGGTGGGGCACAAAATTGCTAAGTTTTAGATAATGTGGTTAAAAATGGGTGGGGCTTAAAGATGCCAGGTTTTCAATAATTTGGTTACAAGTGGGTGGGGCTTAACTGATTAGTTTTAGATAATGCAATTAAAAGGTTCGTTGGGGCTTAAAGTTGCCAAGTTTACGATAATGTGGTTAAAAGTGGGTGGGGCTTAGCATTAATTCGTTTTTCGATAATGCGGTTAAAAAGGGGTTGGGGCTTAAAGTTGCTAAGTTTTAAATATTGTGATTAAAAAAGTGTGCAGGGCTTAAACATTCTAATTTTCCAATAATAAGGTTAAAAATGGGTGGGGCCTGAAATTGCTAAGTTTCAGATAATGTGATTATAAGTAGAAAGGGCTTAAACATGCTATTTTTCAGATAATGTGGTTAAAAATGGGTTGGGCCTGAAGTAAGAAAGTGGGCTTAGGGCTTAAAATTTATGGGTTTCAAATAAAGTGCACAAAAACACTGAAGGAAATCTATCATTCTATTCATTAGAGATAAAGTAAAAATAAAATAACATAAGATGAAGGTCATTTTGACGTGTAGTATGTCATGTTACTAAAGACATTCTGGAAACAATTTAAGATTTATTAAACACACAAGCTGGCCAACTGAGCTTACGTTTTTTTTAGCCTTCGGCTAAGTAGTGGTCCCTCTGTAACGCAGTAAGTGCAGTAACCGAGTCACCTAATAAAGTGCTTTACTGCTGAAGTCACACTGCATTGTGTGAAAGATATTAAAGTCTTATAATATCTAAAGTTTTTTTATGTGAACTGATTCTTAAAAAATAAATCTGACAGCTAATTAACTCACCTCGTAATAACCATAGTCATGTCCTGATTTGGAACGAATAGCTAGCTAGAGCTACAAGATCGCATTACATCATAATGACAAACACACCAAATACAATCCTGCGTTTTCCTGGTTGTGAAACCTACTCTACATGTATTTATGGTATTTAAAACCCAAGTTAAAAGTTTACTCCTCTTATATCAGGTCAATGTGACCTGAACAAATTGATCAGTGTAACATGAAAACAATAAAGCTGCTGAGTGTAATAAATAATCCCCAGACATCCAGTCTTACAGATATAACTGATACAAAGATGATCTGTGTTGTAAATAAACAACCTGGTGTGTTTATACAGAATGCTGTACCGATACGATAGGCATTTCCTGTTCCCTTTGATAACCGAGACGTCCTTCATACAGAAAGGAAACAAACCCTCATGTCACCCAAAATAAACAAACAGCAGCAGAGAGAAACACTGAGCAGAAACAACAAGCACGGAGATGACGAGGTGGGTTCGAGGTGATTATGTCCTCATCACCCCCCCCACACACACACACACACCTCTGGAATGCTTACTGGGGACATTTTCCACGGCATCCAGTATGAAACCCAGCTTTTCTTCATGAAGAACAGACCCACAGTAGACCCACTCATGGCCTTGAGGAAGTGGGACGTTGGCTTCCTGTCACATTCTCTAAAGATAACCTCAGTGTGGAGGAAAGTGTGCTCTCGTTCCACTGGTTTATCTCTTTTTACATTCGAATGCAGTTATAATCTCTGAGTGGAAAATGACTCAACAGTGTGATGAAGCAAAGTTACTATGACTACACCAAAGTTAATCATTTTTCTATAACAGAATATCCTGAAGTGTTTAATTCACTCTTCACCACTAACTTTTTTTTCTCATTAATTTCATCATTATGCCTTTTTTATCCATTTATAGCTACACTTACTGTTGTTCTCCACCACAGGGAAAGTGTACTCTTTAAGGTAAAACTCTGTAAATGTTCTAGTCTTAAAAAACTTCTACAGAAAGGAAGAAGACAAGCTTGAGAGACAGAGAGAGAGAGAGAGAGAGAGAGAGAGAGAGAGCGAGCACCACTATTGAGTTATTTATAGCTGCTGTAACACAAGTGAATACAGGAACTAACATGTACCACAGCATTAAATCTAACCACAAATGAATGACAGGTTCATTGATAAAAGTCCTCAATTATGGTGAAAGAGGAATAAAACACTTTTCAAACAGTGTAAACGTAGTAGTAAAATAATCAACATTAGACTGATATAAATATTCACTTGTTTATTACTTTACTACAATAGCATTTATCTGTCTTTTATTTATTTTATTTAGCACCTTCTGTCCAACCGGAACTCATTTCTTAAGTAGGAAACGGCTTTAAATTTTACTGCACTTTAATTAAACATAAAAACTGTTTCAGTAATAAACATGAAGTGGCTGCTGAAACTCTTATGTTGCATTATAACAACATAACGGTAAACAAATGAACGCTTCCTACCTTTAAATAAATCATACTATGACTTATGATACTATGAATCCGTGACTTACGACAGTTCAACTTACACTTTTTTTACCTTAGGATTATGTGAAAGCGAGACACATTTTGTAGAAACTTTGTGTGTGTAATTTGGATCGTTTTCCCTAGCTACGATACTTTCTCAAGTCTAGGGAAACGCTATGATTTTCAGTAGTTTAACTGCATTCAATGCATTTTTTCATTAAAGAACTGGTCAAGTTGTGACTTTGCAGTAAATTGAATACAGAACAGATCATTCCCATGTTACCCCTCTCGTCCTGTTCTGCTTAAACAGAATCAGTGTCATAAATCTAGACGCACGTCCACCACCACTGATTTAAAATATCCACCACCATTATCACCTCCACCACCTTCACCCACTGTAGGGTCTAAAAGTCCACACCGAAGAACTGTTTCAGTCATAAACTAACTAAAAAAGTTTATTTATTTATTTATTTTTAAATAAAGAGTTTAACATCATTACTTTTTTTTTTTCTTAGTGACTAATCACATGCAACAACATTAAACTGTACTGATTAAATTAAATACACAAAAGTAGACTACATTGTAGGTGTGAATAATTATCAAATGATGGTGACATCATAAATCATAATAATATATATATAAATATTTTTTATTTTATTAAATAATTTATTACATTTATACAGTTAAATTTTATAAAAGTGGTGTAAAAATCTATATATACAGAGTAAGCCAGGAAAATAAAAACAGTATGTTGTATATTATATTAATATAATATTAATTATACTATCATATAATCGTAATATTATCATATATATCATTATATAACCTGTTGCAATAAATCTAGTAATAAAATATTTATACACGTTTTTCCTTTTCCTGAAGTGTGTATACATTTTTTTTGGCTGAATCTGTGTAATAGTTTATTTTATTTAAATTAATATTATACAACTTTTGTTGATCTTGTGATGTTCAGAGACATGTTTTGAGTGTTTTTTCAGACCTTACACATTAGAATCTAAACAATGATTAATTCATATTAAAAATATTGCAACTTTTAAACAAAATATTTCTATTTTAGCTGCATTATTATTATTATTATTATTATTATTATTATTATTATTATTAAAAATCTGGGGAAACTTTTATTTTAATATACAACAGTTCTTGGTAGCGGGGAAACTTTTAAACCCTACTTTACTTAAATGAAGTATATACACTCTCTCTCACACACACACACACACACACACACGACTGAGGTGTCTCACCTAGACCCAGCGGACCCCCAAACATGGGCGGGGGTGGAGGTGGGGGCGGGGCAAACATGGACTGAACTGTAATAAATATACAGCACAATCACATGAGATGACGGCGACACACACGAACACACACAGAAGTGTAGACGACAACACATTCACAACAAACACATTCACTCTCTTCTGTTTATTGTACTAAAACATCTTTATCACTGTAAATTCTACAAACATCATGCTGTAACATTTTCACACACACACACACACACACACACACACACACACACACACACACGCATACATATACACACACGCAGACATATACACACACGCACACACGCATACACGCTTACACACACACGCACACA
>JAQMYJ010000033.1:33179373-33190520 GCA_030014305.1 Clarias laeviceps | reverse complement strand
ACACACACACACACACACACACACACACACACACACACACACACACACACACACCAGACTCAGGAGTAAATTTTGTAAACCGTTTTAATGCTCACAGGAATCGTCAGAGTGTCTGTAACTCAGGGGGAAGCGGAGAAGTCGCTCGTCTAAGCTTGAAACAGGACACGAAACAGGAAGGAAGAAATCCGTCTAAAACATCCTATTCCTGGTGTCCTCCATTAACGTCCTCAGATATTAATGATATACCAGTTCATCGCATTTCAGTGTTTCTGTTACTCTAAAAATCCCTGAGGCAACTTTGTGTATAGAGTGTAAGTGTAATGTGTAGTGTGTGTATGTGTGTGTGTGTGTGTGTGTGTGTGTGTGTGTAGTGTGTGTGTGTTACCTGTGGGTTCTTGGTCTCTGGTTGAGCAGGGCCGTACGTCCCGGGCTGTGTTGGCTCCCGAGGCGAGCGGGGCTGGTCATGTAGTCGTTAGGGACTGTAGGAGGTTTTACTGGCTCAAGAGTTTTATAAGACGTGTTACGCCTGTGAAAGAGATTCATTTCTTATTAAATACACGAATGAAAAATCATAGATGTTGGGTCTTAAGTGTCCTACAACACTCTGGTATTCTGGAACTCATGAACACAAATTTAATTCCAGGGTTTCCCCACCCACACATGGATTATACTTGGACGGGTCACTCAAGTATACTGACGGCAGCTCCTTTCAAAAAAATAAAAAATTAAATAAAAAAATCAGTCAATCCACCATCCGCGATCGATTAACTAGTAGCGGACAGTTCCCTCTCGAGCTAGCAGAATAAAGCGGTACAGGAACGGTTAGAGCCAGAGCCGCGCACCGAGAGACGGTAAATGCAGCCGATGCCAGCTTCCATAAAGAAGTACGAGAATGAAAAAAAATAAAAAAAAAACACTTGATAAACTTCAAAATACAACCAGTTATACCGAAGTCGTGCGTGTGTATGTTAACAGAGGAGGCTTCAGACGTCACATTGTACATTTTGGGTTTCTGAAGTTATTCTCATCATTACTGTTAAAAACCTGTAAATTGTACTGCTGTCGGAATATGGGAATGAGGTCACATTAAAATACTGAACTAAAATATGTGTATTATTTTTGCTATTATTATTTATATGTATTATATCATACACAGAGTCTGGGAAAACAATAAAAATTATACACACTCCAGGAAAAGAAAAACTTTTATAAAGATTTGAATACTAAATGTATTGCTATATTGTTATATATTGATATATATGATGATAATAATTTTGGAATTGTTATTTTTATAATATGTATACATTTTTTGGGCTGTGTATGTGTGTGTGTGTGTGTGTGTGTGTGTATGCCAGTCTGTTCTGAGGACTACCACCACAAGTATATTTCAGACCTGTGGGAAGCACTGAATTTGTTCTTAAGGTGAAAATTATGAAATAATGTAAATGCAGATAATCTGTTCCAGCCACCCAAAGAATTATCAATTTTAACAATTTCCAACACTAATAATCATTATTCTTTCATATGAAAGCAAATGAAAATATTTAGAAAAGATAAGCTTGGACTAAAAACAGAAAATGCCACCAATCTGTCCTAAAAATAAACCGTGTGAAAAATCACATAGAATTTGAACGCATGGTGAAGGCAGTGTAAACACTGATATCGATGGGCTTCGCTTGATGAAAATTTGAACGGATCCACTCCGCTTGCTCGTAAGCCGAAAATGCTTTGTATGCCGATGGAAATTTCTTGGAAAATTTTTATTCCTCCTGCGGGACGGGCATTGGTGTGACGAGGTTCCTCACACTATCACATTGAATAGAAATTGATTCAGCCAAAAAAATATATATACACACTTTAGGAAAAAGAAATGATTTGTACAAATATTTTCTTAAATATACTAAATTTATTGCTATATGCTATATATTGATACATGTGATTATATTATTATTATTATTATTATTAATAATATGATATACTGTACGACATACTACTTTTCCTTTCCTAAGTTGTGTATAAATTTTTTTGGGCTGCCTCTGTATATAATGAATTCACTAAGTTGTTATACGATATGTGTTACGATACGGTTACACCGTCTTCATGTCTGGATTACACCACCCTGTTGTTGATTATTTCCCTTTCACAGCATGCCATGTCCGGCTTTATTTCTTCCCATTCTTAAACTGCTACTTACCCCAGAGTGCCGCGCCCTGCCATGGGCGGACTGGGTGGCTTCTGCGTCGGCGGATTGGTCCTCGATAGCGTTCCTCCTCTGATTGATTGGTTGTTTCCATGTTGCTGCTTGGAGAGAGAAAAAAACACAACGTGAGCATTTGATCATTGACTAGTGGACAAAACACCAGACAGGGACAACAAGACAGTTGGGGGAGACGGTGGGCTTCCCAGATCTCATTATTAAAACAAACAAACAAACAAAACAAAAAAAAAAAAACACAGTTGTAGATATTGAGCGCCTTTCTGATGCTGAATAATAATAAAAATAAAAACAGCAGACAATTGAGAAGGATATTATCACTAAGCTGAAATGGTTTTATAGGGTTAGCGATCCTATTTTGACGTTTGATAAATAACCGGCGCTGTTCAGAGGCCCGAGGGTCCATAAAAGCAATCGTTTAGTCTGGGAAACCCACACAGTCTGCAAAAAAACAAAACAAAAAAAAACTACATGTGCAGGAGCTATTGAGTGTTAAGACACAGAGCTACAGTATGTTCATATATCACGCTGTAGGGCTGGGCTATACAACGAAGAAATAATGAGCTAACAAAGTAAAGCAAACAAGACCGGATCTATCAGCACGTCTCTCTCTTTCATGGACCATTTCATGAATAAACTTTAAAACTGATTAACATGGTCTTGGATTATTATTATTTATTTACTTCCCGGTTGTATCGCCCAGCCCTGTAATGTGGGGACCACGTGATATTAGAGGAAATTTAAATTGAACTAAAAAGGGAGAGGGGTTGGGGGTAAAGCGGCTGATCGATAACAAGCTACAGCGAGATCGGGTCACGTGACAAACAGGACTTACCTTGGCTTTTAGCCACTAATGCAGGCATGAGAAAAAGAGAAGAAAAAAAAAAGAATAAGATATGAGGCAGAAAGAGAAAAACAGACCAATAGAAAAACTCACACCAATACTGATCTTCAACCTTTAGATAAACGGGGCTAAAAGATTACTGCTCTGAAGTTTGGCACTTTTTCTGCTTGTAAAACAGAGTATAACTATTATATGTGGTATTAAATTAATATGTAAGGATATTGAATGCCCCTTTCTCTCATATTTAATGCAAACATCAATGCTGTGAAAAAGTATTTCCTGATTTTTTTTTATTTCTTGTCACACTTAAATGATTGAGATCATCAAACCTGTCTGTCCCTATGTGAAAAAGTCATTGACAATGATCTGAAAATCACCAGCAAGTCCATTTCTGAATGGCTCACAAAAACAATTAAAAAACAATCAAGGTTTTGGAGGGGTGTACTAGTCAAAGTCCAAACTTAAATCCGATTGAGATGCTCGAAAACCCTCCAATGTGGCTGAATTGAAACAATTCTGCAAAGAAGAACGGACCAAAATTTCTCCACAGTGAGGTGAAAGACTCATCGCCGGGTATCGCAATGCTTGATTGGAGTTGTGGCGGCCGAGGGTGGCACAACCAGTTAATAGATTTGGAGGGCAATTACTTTTCACATAGGGGCAGGCAGGTTTGGACAGCTTATTTTTTCCATTAATAAATGAAATCATCGTTTCAACAACTACATTTTGTGTTAATCGGGTTATCCTTGTGTTATATTAAAATGTGTTAGATGATCTGAATCCCACTCAAAACAAATATGTAAAAAAAAATTACTTTTTCCAGCACTGTACTTATGGGAAAAAAAAGTATCTTGATTTGTACACAACTACCTGCGTGGGCTTGAGGGTGACTCGTCCAAGTAATGATTTTCAACTTGGACTTGACACCAAGTTACACACCATTTGGACATACGGCTAAGTGACTTGGATTCAAGTTGGACATACAGTGCTGTGTAACAGTTTGAGCTCACTTATTTCCTCGTATTAAATTAAATGACGTTGATTGAACTAAAGAAACAGGAATAAATGTTTTACATGTGACAGGCTGCACCTAAAGACAATTTAAAAACTGCTTTTTGTACAAGACAAGGACGAAGAAGGGGATTACAGCGAGATCTGACTCTGTTGTGTAATATGGCATGGAGGACACAAGTGACAAAACGAGTGAGGCGCTGCGAGACTCGAGATGTAGAGGAGGAATGACTAATTGGACACCTCAGGGTGGAATGTATGAAAAATATGGCGTGGCTGGGTGTGAAAGAGGACTGATCAGAGTTTTAAAGGCCAGAATTAAGGTTTGCATCGGGGGCTGGGTATAATAAAAAATAAAATAAAATGAAAAAAATGAAAAAAAAAAAAGAGTGAATGGGTCTCATGATGGAAGATGAGGGTGAACATATAGTAAGTTTCGTTCCGGGAGAATGTTTGTAAGTTGGATTCGTTCTTAAGTCTGTACACCTTTGACACAAATATACAATGTAAAGTGTTAAAACACCAAACCACATACGTTTGGGGTTTTGGTTTTGCATATTACTCTCGTGAGACGGCACCTCCAAAAAACGAGAGGAATCCCGGTGACGCAGCGAGGTCAGCTGACCTCGTTTAAAGGCAGCCTGGGAAGACGTCACGGGGAGGACAACACTACATTGTGTTTACTGCAAACTTGAACAGACACCATTTTGTCTCAGGGCTGTTTCGGACTGCGAACGCTGTGATCTCGTAGAGTATTTTCCCGAAATTAGGGTTATTCACCATTACTCTCCCCCGCCCCCACACACACACACACAATTTCTACTGACGGATACGACTGGTCAATACGGTTTGTGGGCGAAGACCACAACCACAGGAGAGATTGGGCAGATAAATCTGAGAGAGCATCTGGAATTAGTCACAAGCACCTACAGGAGCAGGCAGGAATGTCTTTTGGACAAGACAATCTGCAGGAGTGGACAGAATGCACTCCAAGTCACTCTAGGGAACAGAGGGAAAAAAAGTGTGTACGGGTACAAGTAAGTGAGAGTTGGAGGGAATGTTCAGTCTTTCTACAGGAGTGGGTGGGACCAGCCAGGAATGTCCTCAGAGGCTGGCGAAACTGGTAAAAATTGCTTGGAGAGTTGAAGTGAAGTCTATCAAATAAGTAAATCTAAATGTAGTGAGACCAGCTCTACTGCGTGTGAGGCTTTATTTTGAATGGCGTAAAACCAGACCAGTCACTTCTACCCACTTGGCTGCAAACATATGGCAACGTGTGGGATGAAGCAAGCCGAGGGCTAGTGTATGTAATGACGTGCAAATGGAAGAAATACGTTTCGCCAACAGTTTCTTGTCTGAATTTCCGAAGTAGTTGACTGAATTCAGCATCAGTCGACAAGCCACGTTAAAAAAAAACTCATGTTTTTCAGTAGCAGCGTTAACCCCCGAGTGGGCGAGCGAGTTTGGTCTGGCTGAAGGTGCTTTAAACCTCCGATGTGATGAGTCAGGACTCGGTGGAATGTCTGCAGGCTGGATAGAGCTTGAAACTCGTTAGTGAGGAAAGAGAGAGACAGAAAAACACGCCTCTGCCTGAGGACAAGAGAGGACAACAGCAAAGTATTTTCCCACACCGCTCTCTGGGATCAGGAGGCGTACGTATGTACGTGCGGGGAAAGAAAAACCGAGACCGAGATGAAGTCTTGAGTCAAAATGAACTCACTCTGTCTCTGAGGTCTTGACGGCGTGTCGGCCTCGAGTGCAATTAAAGGCTGAGAGGAAACCTCGACTGTGCATAACACTGAACACCACAGCTTTATGTAGCTTTAACATATTATGCAAGGAAGCTGGCCTTTTCAACTTCCTTTTGCATGTATGTCACATCCTGCTTATACACAGAAGCAGCCAGGGACTTTTAAAAAGCACAAAATTATCACCCACTGTGGCCAATCAGAAGGCTTATTTTCTCTTCTTTTAACCACATGTAGTTAATTATTACCAGAGTGAAAGTGACATGATGACAGGCTGCCATGCTTGTAGCTACTTTTGATATCACAGTGGCTGGCAAGGATTGTACGTCTATTGTCTGATTGTCAAATGGACAATTATGGAGAAGTGTCAGCATAAAGGTTTGGAGTTACCCCAAAGCTACAGTGCAAAAGCAAGAGAGTTAAAAAACAATATAAAAAAAGGTTATCTGGTCTGATGAGCACACAATTTAAATAACCTTTAATAAGATGACTTTCAACAATAGGAGTGGCCGTTGTTTATTCGCTGTATCACATCAATAGCCAGCTGGAGCTTCGAAAAGGTTCCAATTGACAGGGTTATTATTATAGTCAAATAGTCCCCAACTTACAAACGAGTTTTGATCCGGAAGCTTGTGCCTTTATATCGCAAGGGGACTTTAGACATTTTATACATTCACTTGCACAACAAAAATATTATGTATAATTGTAAATATCTGATGCACTGCAGTGTCCCAAGGTCCATTCGTATATGTAGAAATTCATAACTCGAATGTTTGTAAGTTGGGGATTACCTGTACTTAAACACAAAAACTATTTTTTTTAAACATTTTTATAAACGGAAATAAAAGAATTTACCCACAGAAAAAAACAAACAAAAAAAACACTATTTTAATAATAATAATAAATTTTATTTGTAACGCACTTTTCCTCATCACTCAGTATAATTACATTTGAGATGGCTGCTGTTCTGCCGAGTTCTGCCTGCTTGATGACAACTTCAAGATGTCAAGAAGAAAACATGAGAGCCCTGTGTGGGACTATTTCGAATTTAGCAGTGAAATCAGTAAAATGCAAAGTCGTTACAGGTGACAGCATATGCGGCGTATAAATAAAAGCTCCGGGATCTACAGGCATAAATTCCTTGATTTAGATGAAAATTCAAAAGTCAACTCTGGGGGCTGTAAAAAGTGAATATATAAACATTCATGCTCATTAAATTATTATTTTTTAACACAGCGCTAGTCCCTGACAACTTTTAATTTAAATCAAATTGCTACTAAAACAAAAACTAAAAGTAAAAAGCTAAACCGAAATAGAAATGAGTCAATGAAATAAAAACTAAACTTAAACTAAATAGATTACTAAGGAAACTATCTGTAACTAAAACTGAAGAAGTCCAGACTGAATCCAAAAATAATAAAAGAAAAAGAAAAATTAGAAAATGGGAAACTTTTACTAACATGGTCCTGAATTCTTATCTTATATAAAAGACGAGTATTTAAAATCTTGTTTCTACATTTGTATAATTAGGGCCCAAGCACTATGATATCGGCCCTATGTCCTCATAGTGTGTGAAGGGCCCTCTTGTTTTCCTAAGGATCATTATTTGTATTTATTTTTTTCTGTATAGCTCATACACACTTGCAGATATGCATGTGAAATTCGGTCCACTTCTAAATCTCATTGAGCTGAACAACTTTCGCACTGCATGCAAAATGTACCCAATGGATTTTGATATACTCCTCCTAGGAAACTTATTCCATTGCCACCAAACCGGGCCAATGTGATCTCAGTACATCGAGGATGCAAAATTGCGGAGGGATTTTTGATCTCTTAAATGGTTCAGCCGTGACAATGCCTTAAACTTATGCTAAAAAGTTGTTAATAATTTTCATTATTTACATTATACTGAGTGACATCATAGTGTGATGCTATTTTCTGGCATCCGGGGCATTTTGAAGGTCTTGGCATAAAATTCCCCTTATTCTAAAATAAAGTCATAATGGGATTGGTATGTATAAAGCGATAGCGCTTAGTGCTTGGGCCCACTCATCGTTGCTCAACTATATTTGAATTCATGTTCCAGTTTTGTTTCGGTTTGGAATATCGCCGCTGCAATGAAAATAATCTCCGGCTTTGTGTTGCTTAATTCAGGCAGGCAGAAGACCATTTGGATGGCGGTTCCTGTAGCCAACATCGCTGTAAAGTCTACAACGGAGGCCTGATCGAATCGTTGTGATTAGAATGATGGATTGGATTATGGAAAAGGCAGCTTCAGATTCAGAGAGATAGAGAGAGAGAGAGAGAGAGAGAGAGAGAGAGAGAGAGAGAGAGGATTTTGTTAGAGGAGGTTTCCTGCGCTCTGGGTGGTGAGGGAGAGGATCTGTTTGTCTCTCTCTCTCTCGGCTGTTTCTGGCTTGAGGGAAAATAAAAAATGAGCTGTAATTTCGGGCAAGACTACAAACATAAGGAAGAACTTCCCTTTAGTGTGTGTGTAGATGCTGTGTTACCATTTCCTGACTGAAAGAACTCATTGAGGAAAAGCAGAGAAAGCCGACCAAGTGCTTCCTAAAAGACTCATGGTGGAAATAACTGGCATTGGAGAAGCTGCACAAGAACTTCTCTTAGTCTCTCTCTCTTACATACACACACACACACACGCATATACAGTATATGTATTTAAAAAAAAAAAAAAAAAAAGCATCTCATGAGCTAAAGACCAGGACGTACCTTGACTCCGTGGCCCACATCGTCCAGCAAGGTGTAGTCTATGGGTTTTCGGATGTACCTCACCGGCCTCTCTATGTTGGCCGGTGCGATGATCTTGTGCGTCCTGGACGTGTTCTTGTTAGTGGTCAGGATGCCGATCTCTCGCCTCGCCACTTTCTCCTTATGGATGTCCACCGTCTGTTAACAACATAAAGATAAACGCAGATCAACCACGATGCGACTGCAACCTGCGCAGGTTGACGGCGTTAGCTGTTTAATGATGTATGAAATATGAGCTGGGTCTTAAAATCTCATACACACACCACCACAGACACTTAATGGCTGTCTTTACTGTCTGTTTTTTTTTTTTTCTTTTCACAGAAACACCGCAGAGAGTTTATAAAGAAACAGACGTACAAATAGTAACTATGTAAACTGAAGTATATATTTCTGTGCTTTCTAAAGATTTCTGTTCAGAAACATTAGCGAAAGTTGGATGAAACTGATCGGTGTGCATTCTGTAACACTTCTGTCCTTTCCGTGTCGGAAATCTTAAAGTTACAGCTTGACCTCTTGAAAAAGCCACGGGACTGGAGACTCCTTCCAAAAAAACAAAACAAAAAGTTACATAAAACACGAAGCACCTGTGATATAAATCCCTGTCCAAGGTGTTATAGGACGAACAACTTCATCCTCTCTAATCTTAAACATTCTCACACATCTCAAGGTCTGAACAGCTGATGGAATGTAAGCCTCGACACACACACACACACACACACACACACACATACACAGGATTCCTTTCATTCCTCTCTGTGTGAAATGACAGCAGTGTATATCTCTGTCTCGTAATACAATATCAGTCCTAACTCGTGCCTCTCCAAAAACCGCTAGCACGGTCACACCCAAGACTTTCAAACAACACGGACCACTTCCTGGTTTTGAAACCTAACACCCTGTAATATACGGTGCTCTGAATCGTCTTACTGTAATCCTGGCGGAGTTACTCACTGCTCACCTGAAACAACCCATCAGCGGACGAGACTTTTCAATCTAATCCTGGATCTCATGGTGTCTGCGCTGTTTTCTCACCCTTGCTTCAGCGCGTAATCACCCACCTGAAGGCTGTAACTTTAGCATGATACCGTAGATCCTGTCCTGTGATCATTTTAGCACTCAATCTGCACGATGTGTAGTGTGTAAACACACTCACTGGTGTTTGTTTTTGCTTTTCTACATCGGTACACTGATTTATAAACCCATAAACGCTGATCAGTTCCTTGTGTGTTTGTAGAGGAATGGAGGACATATCATATATCATATGTGGCAGTTTTCTATGTGTGTCCCATAGGGATGGGAACTTTCAGGGACCTTGCGATACGATATTTTCACGATACCTTTGATTTGTATTGGGATTCTACAAACACTGGTGCTCCATCAACATACTGCACGAATCCACTTCCTTCGCATCGCATTTTCAGCCCACGAACAAACAGAATGAACCGAACGCTGGATAAGTCACTCGTACTGTACGTCCGGGAGCTATAAACACATTCGTTCATCTTCTATACTGCTTATCCTGTATACAGGCTCACGGGAAGTCTGGAGCCTAGGAGACTTTGGGCACCGTGGACAGGGTGCGAATCCATCACAGGACACACTCACACACTACGGGAACGCTGTATCAGCCTGCATGTCTTTGGACTGTGGGAGGAAACCGGAGTACCCAGAGGAAACCAATCAACCAACCACGGGGATGACATGCAAACTCCACACACATCAAACCCGAGGCGGGACTTGATCCCGGACCCTGGAGGTGCGAAGTCACAGTGCTAACCACTCCGCAAACACATCACTGAATCAATTTTTTCCCCTCATCTCTATTAATTAGCAATATTTTCAGAAGGAAGTAAACGGCTCGAGAAAGGCGTGAGTGTTAGTGTGACCAACTTTCACATCCACAGACTAATAAACCTTTAAAATGCTTTGAATACTACATTATTAAAAACTAAGGTGAGTGAATCGTCGCTGTCCTTATACATATTTAAATGTAAAGTTCTGACAGAAAAGGCAGATTAGACAATACGCTGCCCATGGGACAACGCAGTACGCTAATGTCCACGCAATGTGGTTTTGTCTTCAGAGCAAAACGAAAAAAAAACCAAAAACAAAACACCACCCAGAATACACTCATCATGCACCGAGTTAAATGAACCGACGTCCGCAGCAGGAAACAGAACAAATGCAACACCTAAGAATCTTTTCCTGTCTAACAGAGCGGACGAAACCCTCGCAGCAGGAACTGAGGTGGATTGGTGCAGGGTGCACGGGTGACTGATGAGGTTTCACACACACATTTTAATGTGGACTCTGGTCTGGTTTTGTAGCTCGTGACCTCCGGTAACCCCTGGAACAAACCCAGTGCGCAATCAGGATGGGGGCAAAGAGCACATGGAGCACACAGAGCTGACGGATGTGAGGCAGACTCCTGCGCTTCGGAGTCATAAAGAGGGAGTGGAAAGACGCTGATGATGGACAAGGGAGTGTGTGTGTGTGAGAGAGAGAGAGGTCACATCTATTTTCTCCATCTTAATCAGAACTGTTTAAAGTGTGATGACTG
>JAQMYJ010000033.1:33151375-33170483 GCA_030014305.1 Clarias laeviceps | reverse complement strand
TATATATATATATATACACAGTATATAGAGTGTATATATATATATATATATATATATATATATATATATATATATATATATACACATATATATACACATACATACACAGTATATATATATATATATAAAATAATTTTTTATTGTTGCCATTTATCTAATTGTTTTGTGGATCTGCTTGGCATTTGCATATTTAACTCACTTGCACTTCCATTTCAATTTCATTTTATTATCTGTCCATAGTGTAAATCCTCTAAATCTCTATTTTCTATATTGTATAATTTTTATTATTACAGTGTAACCTTGGAGTTACTTGGTCTGCGGGCGGTTTACAAGACGAGCAAAACTTTTCTAATACATTTTAACTTGTTAAACGAGTAAGGTCTTGATATACGAGTACTGTGATCACAACTGCGCCGACGGTTCTTCTCTCTTTCACGCACGCTGTGGGATTGTGGGTAATCGTCTCCCATGCTCGGTCTCAGTGCGCGTGCGTCACTCGTATAGTCAATATCCATGCGCGCGTGTACAGTTTCCTATAATATTGTGACCACGTGTGAGTGCGGCGTAAAGCATTAACAACAGCCTTCGTCTTACTTCAACCAACCTTTGGTAAAGTGCAGGTTAATTTGTTTTAAGCTCGTCTGAGTTTCCGTTATTTTTTATTGGGGGGCATTCGCTTTGATGTATGAGTGTTTTGATGTACAAGCACGCTTCCGGAATGAGTTACGCTCGCAATCCAAGGTTCCAATCCAACTGAATATATTTTTATTTCATATTTTATATTCCATATTTAAATATTTTTTCTTGTTCATACTCTATTTTTTTTTTTATGATGATATTCTTATTTCATACTCTTTTTATATATTTTTTTTATGTCATGTGCGGTTGTAAAAACATTTCACTGCATATCATATCATATCATATCATATACTGTGTATGACTGTGTATCTAAGCGCTGGTGCTGAAAGGTCTCTCTCTTTCTTTTTCTCTCTCACTTTTTTTTGTTTGTGTGTGGCGATGTATACAACAACTCGAGCTGTGCCTCATCATCAGGAAGGAGGAGAGACGAGGGAGGTGATAGGAGGGCTTCCACGACTCGAACCCTCCTGCTTCATTTCCTGTTTGGAACAAACTCAACCACGCAGCAGAGAGAGGAGTGTGTGTGTGTGTGTGTGTGAGAGAGAGAGAGCGAGAGAGAGAGAGAGAGAGAGAGAGAGAGAGAAAAGACCAGGGTTGGAGTTTGTGCCGGGGGGGTAAAATGTCTGTCACTGTGTTGGACTCCAGATAGTGAGGACGTCTGCGTGGTTTCCATTAAATAATCAGCCGCACCGGTGTTTCTGGATCAACTAATGTCTGTATCCTCCGAGTATGAAGCCGGTAATGACGATGGAGCGATAACGTTCTGGTTTTCCTCAATGTATACACAACGCCTATCTATCTTACTACCTACCTTTCCCTGAGACGCTGCATATAGAGGAGAGAGAGAAAGAAAGAAAGAAAGAAAGAGAGAGGGAAGATAATTTATCTCCATGTTCAATATCATCATAATAAAAACTGTCAGGTTTATTCATAACCTTCATTGTGAAAACACACAAAGCATAGCAACTATTACATACTCCAGGTGTGTCGAGCTGTAACTCATGTGAATGTCCACCGCATGCATGAGTGTTCCTATTAAAGTGGCCAGCGGGATTCTATATTAGAATGGGTCATGTGTTGTTGGGAAAGAAAGACTGGCGCTGCATGTTTTGTACGAAAGGCACAGAGCTTTATACACGCATCAGAGCCTGAAGCACAGTAATCCAATAATCACACACACACACACACACACACACACACACACAATCAGTAAGAAGGGAACACACAGTCTCTCTCTCTCTCTCTCTCTCTCTGAGGCTCCAGCTGGCCAGACAAAACACTGTCTGTTCATAGTCTATTAACAGCCTCTTCATACAGAGCTCTAGGTAGCAGCGTCCCACTCATTCACACACACACACACACACACACACACGTTTCTCCAACTTCTGTTTTCCACTCGCATTGATTCACACACTTTAATCTTCAGCTTTCTGATTCTACGTATATTAACCGATGAGACGTGATGAAGAATGACATCACTCTGAGATACACACACACACACACACACACAGTCATACGCTGATGTGTGAAAGAGAATGCGACAGACAGTTGTATGTACTCTGCGTCTGTGTGTGTGTGTGTGTGTGTGTGTGTGAGAGAGACCTGTGAGATGTGGTTGATGGAGGACTCCATGCGGCGGAGCTGCGAGGCCTGGATGTCGAGCAGCTGGAGAACATTGTTGGCTAAGGCGTTGATCTGGTAGGCGACGCTGGCCAGTGACTGGGTCGTGTAGGCTTTGGTCTCCTCCAGCGCCTTCCTCTTATCCTGCGCCTGGGAAAAGCAGAAGAAACAAAAAAGAAGGCATGTTTTTATATTGATGTGCATTTCATTTTTCCGTCCATGTAGATGATGAAACCAGGATTTTGGAGATTGTGGCTTTATGAACGTAGAAACTTATTAATAAATGTCAAAAAAAAATTCATCAATCAGATGCTGTTGAAGAACCTGGTGCGGAGTCGTTACAATAGTTTAAAGACGATACACACTGACTGTTCAGCATTCGACATTTCCACAGTACAAAGAAAACACTTTGTACACAATGAGGTGTCCAGTTCATGTGTGTTAATGATTCCTCATCCTCTCAGAAACCTGGAATACGGGAAGAAAACCTCCAACCTGGTGGTTCAGTACATTCAGGTCGTCAGCTGACTTCGTTTTATTCCTACATAACATTGCTGAGTCTCGACCTGATCAACCCCAGATCATAACACTGTCTCCAGAGACGTGTACGGTGGACACTATGCATGATCGCTTCCCTTCTTACCCTGACACGCCCATCGCTCTGGAATAGGGACTCATCAGGTCACATGACCTTTTTTCCCATCGCTCCAAAGTCCAATCTTTATGCTCTCTAGCAACCTGAAGCCTTTTTTCCCCGATGAGTCTCACTAACAAGTGGTTTTCTTATGGACACACAGCAGTTTAGTCCTGTGAGATCTTAAGGATTCTTAAACCAGTTCCAGTAACTTCAAATCTCCGAAGTTGTTTTCTTTGCTTGATGCAGGACAATAATTTATCCTCACTGAAATAGATGAGGGTTTTTGTTTTTGGCTATGTGTTATACGTATAACAGATGAAAATAATTTAGAATTTTATATTAGACATTATCATAAAAAAATATATTATTTACAATCAAATGTACCTATGAATATGGGAAATGTTGACAGGTTTATATACACACACGTATAAATTTGTGCAAAAACAAGTTAGTATATAGTGTTATAGTGAATATATCTGATTCTAATAATCTCAGGAGTCTAAAATCAAGTTTACAATTCTTTTTTCATTTATATGTTTGTATATGAATATGGGAAATGTTAAATTACAATTACTTGCTGGTTTATATACACACGTATATATTATATATACACGTATCAATTTAACACACGTATAAAAACATCCGGCAAAATTTTACTTTATTATTATTTTTTAAACACTGTGATGATGTATGAATTGCCTAGATAAAAACTTAATGAAAAAATATTTAATTCAAAAAACAAAATATTATTTAACATCGTTATACATTTTATAAAGAAAAAAGTTTTAGAAAGAAGTTTTATTTGTCCGCTTAAAGATTTTTTTTTTTCTTTTTAAAAAAGACTGACTTAAAAATTTCAGTCTCAAATTAAAATTCTATATTTAAAAAAAAAAAAAAAAAAAAAAAGATCCCATAATATACACACACTCTCATATAAAACCCTCGTCTACGCTCCGAAACCCTGATGGAAATTACAGTATGAATGGATGTTTTTCTGAACGACGCTGTTCTCCTCCTTAATGAATCACCGCTGTAGTATAAGAGAAATAAAACACTCCATAAATGAGTCTGTCGCTAAAGTGGCTGATAACCGATGACATCATCCTATTTTAATGTTTTAAAATCGATCCTCTGCGTGTGTCGCGCTGCTCTGCCGCATCGAGAGCGACCGCATGGAACTCCGCAGAGCAGCCAGAAGCGCTCAGTTCCTCCGAGAGCGGGTGTGGTGAGCCTCCATCAACCTGTGGTCAACCGCCGCTCGACTACAGAGAAGCTCGGTCGAAATTACGGCTCCATGCTCTCTCTCTCTCTCTCTCTCTCTCTCGTGCCTAGATTAGATCAAGCCATCAAATATATATGTTTTAAAAACGTAAAACAGGCTTTCAAGATACTTGAAGATCTCCAGAGTCACCATCTCTATGAGGACAAAAAGAGAGAGAAAGAAACCTCACACAGCTCCTGGAATGAGAAGAGGTGGGTTTCTGGACTAGAGCTTCTCGCGCATCATCGTCATCCTGGAGGCGTATTTATATATGTATATCGGTTTTTATATTTATTGATCCTGTACCTGCTAAACTGATGTAGTGTTTACTTTGATCTAGCAGCAATTAAAAAAAATTCAGATTGTATCAGTAATGAGTTTAATCAAATCGCTGCATCTTCATTATCATAAAGTAAAACTTAAATACAGTAAAATACGCCAATCAGCCACAACACTAACACGCAATTGATCAACGTTGATTATCAATTATACACTAGTAAACAGGATCATGGACATCCTAATGCCAGCCCGTCTGGTCCGACCCCCAGTGGAACAAGTGGAACCCAAATCCTGGGTGGGTTTTAATGTTATGGCTGGTTGGTAAATATCAGACTGAACCACTCAGACTCATAGTTGTAACTTTATTGAGAAGTAACTTTTATATATTATGCATTTATGTGCAGAGTCTAAAAGGCGAATGTGAAATGTAAGTCCCTGATGTGATTAACCTGATAAATGGCTCGAGGGTTTGTAATACTAGACTACTGCGGCATAAACTTGATAAAAGAAGAGACATTTTCTATGTGTACGCCATGTCTGATTCAATCCGTGGACAAAAACGCTGTTCCGCTCTCCAAGCGGACTCGGGTACCGTCCCCGAGCCTGGAACGCATGTGTTCTCACTGAGCAAACTGAACCAGACATTGGCGTCAACTGTTCTCGTAAACTGTTCCTCCCCCCAGCCCTAATGTCAAAACTCCTTTAGTTTTCTCTCACTCTCTCTCTTTTGAAGCTAATGTGATTAGCATCGTCTGCCCTGAAGACTTTCTCGTGTTTATCGTTCAAACGCCGACACTGAAAACTCCTTCCGCTGCAGTTATGCAAACATCAACAACTTTTAGATCGAGCCCATTAATATAAACCCGATATAAAGCCTATGAAAATAGTTCGCAACTTAAAGATCCTCTTGAGGTGTGTTCAAGTCAAACCGGGACTTTTGATTGTGCAAATTAAAAAATATGAGAGTAAAAAAACTCCCTTTATTTCTCTATATAATCCGCTGCTACGCTAATGCACTTTCCCAGTGTTTCATTAGTGCTTGGACACCATCAAGGTAGAACGTTTCCTCAGCCAGGATCGGACCGCCTGCTTCACGTGTGAAAAGCTGGCCTCCCAGGAACTCCTTTAATGGCCCAGGCAATGTGGTGAATGGTGGACTGTGTGTAGACAGATGCGTCTCTTCCGCACCATATCTGATCCGATCGTTGCCCGAATACGCTGCACCGCTCTTCAAGTGGACTCAAGTACGGTACCCGAGCCTGGAACGCTTGTGTTCTCACTGATCAAACTCAACCAGAGTTTGGCGTCAACGGTTCTTGGAAACGATCCCGCGATCCCTGTGAAAACTTTCTTAGTTCTCTCCCTCTTGAAGCTAATGAGATCACTGTCCTGTCTGTCCTGAAGGTTCAGGCGTTCCCCTAGCTATAGTTATTCACAAATGTACAGTCCTTTTTTTAACTTCCTGGTTTGACTTGGACACCCTGGTATGAACGTTTGTACTGAGTACTTAGGAACTGAGTTTTAGTTACAAAAGCGCGAGGTTTAAAATGTACATGGTTCAGGTTTAGAATAAAATCCACTATGTTGTTATAAATAATAAACATTTAGTCAGAGTCAGGGACGTTTGAATGTTGGATGTGTTGCGTGGGCGGTGCCTCGTTCCTCTGGGAGGAAGCTTTGTCTTTTCCTTCCTGTCCACACTCAGCCTCACACATCACGTCTCTCACTCTTACTTCGGCGCTAGACTGCCGGGAACGAGTGTCTATTAAATATACACCCGTAAGTACTTACTGGTTTCCCACTTTTACTTTCCCACTACTTGTTCTTGTTTTTCTCCATTTCAAAAGTATTTTGTTAAAAAGCCCCAAATGCTGTGTTACACAATCTCAGATGTACATCCTTATTCCTTGGAAAGCCTTAAGAATCTGGTTTCGGCTGGTTTAACAACGCAGCGTAGATGTTTTAAAGACACTGCACTGGATGTAAACTGTTTAAATGTGGATGTTGATACGGTGTCGATTAGGGCAGGTGTTAAACGTCACACACATCAACTCACAGAGGAGGAGGAGGAGTGTTAGACAGATTATTGGCCGACACGTCTGTGTGATCTCCTCCTTCAGCTTCCTGTCTCGCTCTAATATGGAGGCGATAAGAGATTTATTACAAGTGATTCTGTAACATTAAGTGGGACAGGCGAATTCCTGACCTGTATTTTTGGTAGGAGAAAAAGAAGACGACATCTTTGTCACATGGACGTTACAGCACAATGAAATTCTTTCTTTGCAAATTTTTTGGAGCCGGGTCTCGAACCGCTGACCTTCTCATGAGTCACCCAGATCGTCTGATTTGAGGTGCTTTACTAATGTAGTAAGAATGACATCACATGGAAGAAAATCCTTGTTTTTATATAAATAATAAAGCTGTGAATCACTGGTAGACTCACTTTATTTTTTTTACGACTTTTCATTACGATTTTCTAGCCGATCCAGTTCTAAATCACTGATGTTTAAGGTCTGAAGTGGCTAGATTTCTTTCTAACAGTATTACAAACTAATAAACACTGTGTATTGTTTCCGTAAATCCACACTCCAGTCCAGTAGGCGGCGATATTGCACCAACCGCTCATAAACACCAAAAGAAGAAAAAGAAGAAGCAGCAGCAGCAAAACTCATAAAATGTGTGTATTTGCAAAATATGTTGGTGTTTTTTTCCTCTCCGCTTAAGCTTGGCTACGTTTTTTTTCAGACAATTTAACGTTTACTCAATTAAAAATAAAAAGCAGAAAAGCTGATTTATTGAATTAAAGCGACAAACAAAAGATCGATTAAATCGCATATCTGTGTACCAGAGCGCTGATGATTTCTGGAGTCTGATTGGTCAGAAGGTGTTGATTAATTGTCTATAACGGCACCACTGACAGACGTGCAGGTGCAGATTACAGGATTGCATTTATTCCAATACATTAACTTTTATTTATTGCTAATTAATAAATAAACCAGTGCTGTAGTTTTCAGCTTTTCTATTTTTTTATTTATTTTTTCCTTAGAACTATAACAAGCTGTGTATTTGTCTTCTGTTAACTTCATGACTGAGATAAATCAGATTTTTATATCTGATATAATGTACATAACACTAACCATTGTGGTTCATAGTTGCTCAACTTTTCATCACATCCCTCCACTAATTGCTTTCCTGTAACAGACAACTGCGTGTGTTATGTTCTTTACATAATAACGATCTTTTCCTACATTAAATAAAGTTTTGTATCTCACTGCATATGATCTCTGTACAGTATCAACACTCTCTTTTTCAATAGATAATTTTTTTTCTATTACTTAATAATAAAGTCCAAACCCCACTGCCACAAAACCCCCCACTACTTTTGAGCCCTTGAGCAAGGCCCTCAGATAAGGGCGTCTGCAAAATGCCGTAAATGGTAACGTCCTTAAAGAAAACGGCCGTCTGGAGCCCCGTCTTGTGTCTCCGACATGTTGTAAATCTCCCCGTACTCGCTCACCAACAAGACGCCACATCACCAGGTTCCTCGCTTGCTTTTTTCCAAACCGCATCCAAGTCGCATGAGACAGTCAACAGTCACCCACTTTTTTTTTTTTTTTTTTCTTTTCTTGACCTGTGGAGTTGCAAGGGAGCATAATACACAGGCTGCGTTCCATTCCCCAGTGTACTTCACAGTGTACTTCACAGGGTGCTGCTCCCTACTCAGGGATTGTTCCCTATACGGGGAATGTCGGAACACCCTGCCAAGTCATCAGAGCAGACGTCACTTCCATGGTAACATTTTCCCCTCGATTGGCTCCCTAATTTAGTCATATCCAATCACCCGCTACCCATCCCAATTTGTTGGTATTTTACTATATTTGTGTGGTAAAAATATTTATTTAAACAAAAATTTATCCCATTATAAAACTATTGAAACGTGTAAATAAATTATTGATTAATCTACTAGATTTAAGGAGATTTTTTTTTTTTTTTACAGATTACTAGCCTATATAGTGTTACAAATTTCTTGATTAAATTAAACTGTAAATTATTATGTCCTATTTAAATGATGTTGTCCTCGATAATAATGATTATAATAATAAACATCTTTATCCATTTTTCGAGCTCCATTTTTTTCCACGCGAGACACGATGGCGTAATAAATTTTTTATTCCCTTTTGCAGTGAAGTGAAGACCCGCTGGTTCGCTCGTTCCCTACACCGTCCGCGGTTCCCTTTGACCTGAACATTTCTGCCCCCTGCGCTTTGGAATCGCACTTTAATGTGGCTAACCACTCAGCGTAGTGCACTTCTCAGGGTACTTCAGGCCGATTGGAACGCTCCTAACTCTGAGGAAAGTGCTGTGATTTCTGGACCTCACAGGCTCCAGTGACTGGTCAGTGCTTTTGTGATTGACAGTGTGTGCCCCTCCCACTCAGGCAGAATGGCTGTTTTTTTTTTCACGCATTAGCAAGTGGAATGGAAGTACTGGAACTTTTGCTGTGAGGGGGGAATTTAAAAAAAATCTCTCCCTTAGGAGTCACACGATGTGCAAGTACTGAACGATGACTCATCAGATTTAATATTCGCTGATATAAACAGAAAAAGTGTAAAGCCTTGAAGTCAGCGCGACGATTCTTTTCACCCCCAAGGTAAAGCCGAGTTTTTAAAGAGGAGATGAAAAAACTCTCTTGATTAGGTTCTACTGAAAAACGACATCTGGACTAAAATCAACCACGGCGTTAAAGTCTGATGAAATTTGTGCCGAACGAAGCCGTAAAAAAAAAAAAAAACGATTAGCATTTACAGACGACGGTGCAAGCGCAGTGCGGTTGGTTATGAGACGTTTGAACGGTGCGAGTTGTTCACGTGAACCTTCAGTGAGTGGAACGTCTGATCCTTGAAAAGTCCTGACTTCTCTCTAAGACATTTCCACATGCTTTAGCCATTGAAGGAGTTCCTGGGAGGCCGGCGTTTCAGTCAGTTCGATCATAGCTGAGAAAACTTTCTACCATGATGGTGTCCGAGCAAACTAGTGAAACACTGATGAGTGAATTAGTGTAGCAGGGGATTATATGGAGAAATAAACTTTTAATTCTGCTTTGACTCGAACACCATTTGTATATTTTTATCTGATTAAAATTTTTTTTTTAAAAACAGCATTTTGTGACTAACAATAGTAATAATGACATATAAAACTCATTCACACGCCCTGATTTTACATTCCTATATGCACTTTATCATCTGACACAAGATTTTTTTTTTTTTTTCACCATCCGCTCATTCAAGTCTCACAGAATTCATCCGCTTCACTTTCTCCTTACCACTCACAGGCACCTCTGACCCCCGGTTCAATCTGAGCACTCGTGTTGAGCGCTGAGTGCTGTGAAAGCACTTTGCTCCATCTGTCGTTATCGTGATAGTGATACACCCCGGATATAAAGTCGGTGCGTGGTCAGTAATCCAATCTGAGGAACAGCTCTGTGGCTGAAGTTACAGCGGGGTGTGTGCTAATGGCTCGCTAACATAATCGCTGCTGAGCGAGAACGCGCCAAATCCTGATCGCTCTCTTATGACAGATATGGAGTGTGGAGTGTTTCTCAGGTATTAACGTCAAAAAAGGTAATAATGGTTAAAGAGAGTTTATGAAAAAAAGATGCAAAGAAAGATAGACAGATAGATGTTTGTGTATTTACAGTTATAAAGACATCATGCACACTTTCAGTGTCTATGTCCCGGAGCTACTGCTGAGCCACGCCCCTCCGGAGAACAGCAGAGCTAAACAAGCTGGGGGGAGGGGCTCTTCTTATATGAGGTCACATACGAGGGGGGTCTTCTTTATATGTGACCTCATAGAAGAGCCCCCACCCCGGGTTGTTGTTTAGCTCCAGAGGGGCGTGGCTCAGCAGTAGCTCCGTTACATAGACACTGAAACGGCGCATCCGTCAAAGGAGTGAAATAATCTTAGCATTATCAATAAAAAACATTATCGGAGAGGTATTTTTAGTCTACAGCTCATGTAGCTCGGAGAGACCTGCGTTAACTTGTTGAAGAAATAGTAGAATATGAGACCTTTAAGGAAAGAAAGTCGCAAAGGTGTGCAGCTCATTTGAGTATATATTTTTTTCTGATTGTTTTTAGATTTATGCCCCGCCCACACTGAATCCTAACGCAAAGTGGCTTTGAACTAATTAAAATCCAATAAAATATTATATGGAAAATATGAATTATTTCATCTTCTTAATTTGTAAGTTATTAGTTATAGTAGTAAAAACGCTAAGAGCAGCAAAGTTTTTTGGATTTTTCCTTAGAACCCAACTTTTTGTGGAAACCACAAATATCCTCTGCAAATTTTTTTTAATTATGGCTTTTTTGTGGCAATATATTTTTCGACCGGAAGAGGAAAAGCGGCTTGTGATGGTGAATTATTACCGTATTTACCCTACAGTACTTATAACAAAGAAAAAGCGCTTACATGAGTTAGAGTACATATAGAGGGGTCACATCAGTGATTTTACATTCTAGCACAAGCAGTACAGTACTGTACAGTACACGGGTTTACCTTTACATTCTGGGTTTTTTTTAAGGGTAACGTAAAAAGCTGAAATTTAAAAGTGTTTTGTTTTTAAACTATAAAAATAGCCATATACAAAATTCAAATTTTTTATTTTACAATTTTCAGGTGCTCTAGGAACATAATCTAAGAAAAAAACCTAAGTGACGACAGGAACTGATCCGTTTCAGAAGTGCTTGTGATGTTACTTAATAAATAAAAGACTAACAATTTCACTCTGGAATAAAACAATACAAAAAAAATTTTAATTCCCTCTTATCAATCAATCATCATTAAGGAAACATTCTGACTAACGCAAAAGTGATGAGGTCGCCCCAGAGTTCCTGCCAGAACCATCACAGCAGTGAACCGAGCGCTCGAGAGAGCTAGGAAGCTCGAAAAGACAAATCTTGTCTGAAGTCATGGATGGTGTATTTCTCAAATTAATACGTGAAGGAAAATACACTACTGTGAAAACCTGTGGGTTTTTTTTTTTGGGAGAGATGCCATAACATGACAGCATCTGTACATCAAACTGAAAAGAAGCTTCGTCCCTCCGGTCCAAGTCTTTAAGCAGATAAAGCTCAGAGGCTTCAGAGTGCCAGCTGAACAAGTCAGAACAGCCTCGAGTTCAGCGAGAGACGGCTCTGTGTCGGGGATTTGTTCGGCTTTTAGTGCTCTCGTCTGTCAGCCAAAAAAACTGGGTTTGCACTTTCATGGGTCTCGAGGGAAGAAAAAAAAAAAAAGGCAGCTTCGGAGAGAGATAGAAGGAGAGAGAAATTCTTGGAATTTCACATGTTTGCGCCGAGGTCGAGGTCGGTGCCTCGTTTCAGAGGAAAGAGGAAGAAATGATACGACACACTTCTGAGTCACGGAGTCATGCCATGGTGATGGAGCGCGGCTGTGAATCATCGCCCGCTCTTCGACATAGCGCCTTTGTGTGAGATCAAAGTCCAGTCGAAGGAAGCGAACCCTAATTATTCCCGGGTTTCCTGGACATTTCCAGAAATCTCAGCATGGCTACTCGGGGAGAGAAAAACGGCTAACGACAGGAAGGAGCCGAGCGAGGAGCCGCCCTGGATAGTTGCTGATAACTGAGCGTATTCATTTATTCATTTGTTTTATTTATTTATTTATTTATTAAATCCATCTTTCACTTTTCACATCTTTGATTTTTTTTTCTTCTTCATTATTTCCACTTTCTAGAAACAGTATTGTGCAATCTACTCTTTAAAAAAAAAAAAAAAAAAAGGCAAATGGTCTCTGGTGTAACTTCTGTCCCTGTCAGGAGCTACGCAAACATCACATCTAAAAAGGTCATCCAAAGGTCAAGCTGTCACCCCCCCCCCCCCTCCCTCCCGATGCATGCCTAAACTCTCCCACGGTTACAGCGCCAGGCCTGCGGGACTCGTATCCCAGACAATCAGGAAAGGGAAGTTTACTTCCATTGCCGAAACTCAGAAAACCGCACCAGTTAGGAGTGCAGTTACACAAGCAGAGTGTAGAAGTGTAGACAAGTCTGAACACGTGTCCGGTCGACCGGTATTACACACACATACACACACACCATGGCGGACGTGGGAGTGGGAATGTGAAGAATGCGACGTGATGCAAGCCTTGAAATCTCCACGAAAGCAGAGAGGTTTAAAATGACATAGAAACACATTCTCCGTTCATAACGTAACTATTTGTATCATTACTCAGAACGCCTGATTTGGATCAGCGGTGATTCAGAACCAAAACCCAAACCATATTAGCTAATACTGGCGAGGTACGGGAATCACCAGGGTCCTCCTTATACGGTGACATCACGATAACTTGGTGACGATTCCATTTGTATTCGATTCTGTCAGTATCACGATTTTATAAACGTCCCGATTCGCGGTCACATTTTTTTTTTTTTTTTTTCAGATTTTGTTACATCATATAATTTGCTCTTACTGATGTGTAAATAGTTTAAAAGATCTGTTTAATCCTGTAGGATTATACAGGAACAGCAACAAATGCAAACGTACCTCAAATGCAAACGTACAAATATAATTTTATTTTTTATTTTGGAGTCGGGGTCACGATACATGAATCGCCACACAAAAGGATCACAATACGTAAACGTGTTTATATTGAGCAGAATGATGCACGGATTACGTAATAGAAGCCTTAATTACACACGTTATGTGAAAGATTTCATCATCCAACAATCGAACAAACGAAGAGAGATTTATTTTTTGGCCAATTTTACAAGGGTTCAATTATTGAGGTACATAAGTAGTGAATTTGTTAGCATTTTTAATTCGCAATTTTTACCAAATTTGGAAAACCATCCCGAGTATCTGAGGTTACAATAAACAGCGAAAGTTTGCGCCTAATGTCGTAGCTAAGTTACTAGCTAGCCGGCAAACAGGCACCGATTAGACCACCACCGGTACTTATAAATTCTCAAAACACGATTAAAGAAAAGTACATAAACGTCACACACTCACACCGAAGTGCACGTTACAGCACCGTTGAGGGTTAAAATCATGCTTACAGGTTACTAAGAATCAGCTGTTGTTTTTGAAAAAAATAAACATTAAAAAGTTGGGACACACTAACCCTTGTTGGGACACACCCAGGGTATCACACGCAACGCCCACGCCACGCCCAGGGGGCATACGGAGAAAACGTGAGGCAAATTCACACAACAAGACTTCAGGATTTACAGTTTGTTGAAATAAAGAGTGTGAGTCAGAATTCTTTAAAGTCAGACTAAAAACAAAACTAAGAAAAAAATCTATTTAGGAACTCAGGACAGTCGAGTCTAACTGTAAACCCAGCAGTGCTTCTTTTAACCTGAGACGAGACAAACTGTCTCATCAAGACAGAGCAACATACAGCCGTATTGGATGCAACAGTCTCCTGATTGAAGGAGGAAAATATCTTCTTGCTAACAAAACACACACACACATGGTAACACCCATGTCCTTCCTTCATGTTGTAGCTCGAAGGCACAGAAATCAAAAATCCCTCGCAGGTCAATCATACCACCACTAGCCAACATCATGTGGGTCTGGGCTTTATTCAAGAACTTTATGTCTGTGAGGACGCACGTGATGGAGAAAATGTAAAAGCTATTAAACAGTCTGTGTCTTATTACAAACATGGAATAAAATAAAAAAATTTATTAAGAAGTTCTAAAATGTTTTCGGATACAGTGGTACCTCAGCATACGAACGACCCGCCTCGCAAATTTTCACGCTGAGACCTAAAATTCTGCAAGAAATGTTCCTCTGACCGAGTGTACTTCAGGTTGCGTGTATAATATAAATTATACGTATTAGTATATTAATATTATCATGAATCCAAGCGAAGCGAGTTTACATACTTTTTGTGTTTTTTTTGCACAAGATTTATTGAAGACGCGGCACCACAGGTCCCGAGAATGTCATCAAGGACGGTAGCAAGAAGAAAACGGAGCCACTTTCAGTTTGGCTTTTAAAGCAGCCGGTGCCGAGAGGAATCCTAAATTAATGTTAAGTGAGGTTTCATCTCTATTTATTTCCTATTTCACTTCATTTACATGTCTTTTCTAAATGGTTTGATTGTTTTCATACGCAAAAATATGATTATAGTGTTGAAATTGGTAATATTTTTTGGGTGGATGGAACGGATTATCTGCATTTACATTATTTCCTATGGAGAAATTCGACCAAGACGACTGCATTCCTAATTTGAATTGTGTAGTGCTTTTAAAAATAAACACAAAAAATATAAAGTTAATACACATAATTATTAAGCTCATATACTGTGGTTATAACACTAAGCTACGTAAAAGCATCACAAAGTGTCCTTTCTATGCGTACATGTGGGTAAAAAATAAAGCAGAAATCTACTTGGTAAAAGGACAAACAAATAAATCTGTTAATATTTCACACCACTCGAGTCAAGTTCAACTTAAAGATATTACGCCAGGCAGTTTTATGACTCTCCGTCTGTCCGCTGGGACACGGTGGAGGACGTTAAGATATGGAATGTTTAATGAAGTCGGAGGTGAGGCGTAAGCTCACCAGGTGGAATACTGAAGAGTTTACGCACTAGAGACAGAATCCTGAGAAATGAGTCGCTGCAAGATACAGCTGTATTTATAACTTACAGAAATACAGAAATATATACTTTCATGATTTTTTTTACAAACTGGCAACGTGGCGTCATTGTTTGATGGGGTTTGGTGTTAAACACGTACATTTAAACAACGTGTGTATAATGTAATAGAGTAAGAGCACTAAGGCTGATGAGCACATGTTACTTCAGAATGTATTTGCTTTAATGTTGAAAATTTAAATATTTTTGAAAAAAAAAAGCTTTTATTAAATTTCCTACATAAAATTACAGAACCTACAGTCATGTTTTCAAAATAAACCTTTCAATAACCAGTTATAATATTTACCTCAACAGTCTAGACAACCTACTGGATTCAATGTAACTGCTTTCGTACACAATTAAAGGGAAATTATGTGTTATTAACTTACGTCTCATAAGGAATATAACTCGTTTTGCAAAAAAACTGATTACACGCTGTCAAGTTTAAATCCTTTAATTATCACAATTACACACAACTAATATAATTCCAATGAGAACATGAAAAACGACAGGCAACGGAACATGAAATATGTCAAATAACACCGAATGTTTAACTTGGACAAAAGTAATGGCACCCTATAATAGGAGAAAGGGTGTCTACGGTAGTATCGCAGTTTGATGGAGCGGCTATTGAGCCAAGTTACTGGAAGCTCTTTCACGTTGGAGTTTTGTGGGCGTGGCTAAATGTAAACATGGCATGAAAAAAAAAAAAAAAAAAAAAAAAGACAACGTTCTTGTAAAATCGGGTAAGTAGCAAAAAAAAAAAAAGCAAAAAAAATTACTACAAAGTTCATTAAGAAATTTAATACTTTAATAATTTAAATTATAATATAAAAATTTCCCTCCGGGATTAATATTAAAGTTTTTTGAATCTGAACTACTATTATGTTAATTTTGCGGATATTTTCATTTCTTTACACAACAAAGTGTCCCGTTTTGCGAATATACAGGGCAGCAAATTTGCCAAAGGAAAGCCGTTCTGTTGCCTTTATTCATGACTGGATGAGATCCAAAACAAAGGCTCGGGTACAAACAGCGCGGACTTGATGAATGTGAAGCCACATCAATGGCCAGAGCCATCACGGTGTCCACACTGAATGGGAATCGAGTCACAAGAGGGAAATAACCAAAGCCTGAGGAGACCGTAGTGCGTCACTCGTCTGTCCGCCTCAAAATCACATCAAGATTATAAAAAAGATTTACGTAACTGAATGAAAAGCAGAGCAGGGACAGGACCGAAGCTTCTGTCTCTAAAAGAATGAATTGTGCAAACAAACCAAAAAAATATATATATATTTTTAAAAATATTATATATATATATATATATATATATATATAAAAATATATATATTTTTTTTAAAGTGAACATGAATAAGAATTTGTGAAGACGATGACAGATACCGTATGCTCAGCGTGTTCCCTGACAGCGATGCCAGGTGGCTCTGCGCTCATTAATGCGTCGCGTCACGCTGAAGAAACTGTTGCTTGCCAAGAAAAAAATGCAAAGGAGTCTCAGTAAGCCTTTTATTTAGTGATTAAGGAGACGATTGAGTCCCAAATGAAACATAAGCATTGATAACAGTCGCAATCTGGCAAGCAGGCACTGTGGTTCCTTTGTCTTTTATTTATTTTTTGTGTGCAACAGGATGGTGAATGGGTACCAGAGACGGCAGCATCACGCATTCCCGAAAGAAACACAGCAAGTGTTGGAATCGACTTAAATCCACTGAAAATAATCAACAAAAAATAATCCCCTGCTTCTAACAAAGCACAAAAAAGAGAAATAAAAAGTCAACTATTTGTAAGAAACACTGCTGCAATAGGAATTTAATCGATCGTGATATGGTGTGATACAGTCTGAAGTGAAGCAAAGGAACTTGGTATGAGTGTGAAGTTAATTATTAAAAATAAAAATTATTTTTTAAAAAAACATGTTAATGAAATTCTATAAAAATGCAGCATTTTAAAAGTTGCATCATGTTATTCTAAAATAATACAAAAATCAGCAGTGAATCTAAAAATACAAACTGTGTTCCCCTAATTTCACAACAGCAAGCAACCAAAAAAAAAAAAAAAAAAGAGAGATTTTTCTCAGTTCTATGGGAAACAATGTCACAATAATAAGACAAAATGATAAAAGGATTCTTATTATTACCTTTTAAAAGATTCCTCGAGTGTGAGATCTGACGTTCCTTCAGTTCCTTATTCAAGTTAATTTCCTACCTGTAATTAGTTCTCTGAGTCTCTTATCAGAAAGAGAAAGAAAAATGTAAAAATGTGTTCTCATCTACACACGACCACTTGTTAAAATGTCACTAGAGCGATTACAAAGAAAAATAAAGCTTGGTAAGAAGTAGCAGATTAAGGTTAAGGTACATTGTGTTACGTTACATTTGCTAATCTGGGGATCTGAGCGTGACAAACGTAGATCAAAAATTTTATTTTAAATGCATTTAATTTTTCATGTATTTAAAAGGACAATTTGGCATTTAAACAACGACGTCTGTCCGTCGTGGTCCCGCCCACTCCTGGACGGCAAAAGGAGACGGTGCTTACCGCATGTCCCGCCAAAACCCACATACAAAACACACATCAAAAAACGTTATGTCATCTTAAACCAAAACCTTTTTTCTCCTTAAGTAATTGCATGTAATTCATTCTGATTCGGCTAACGCGCGCTACAAAAGCTAACTAACTCTACATAGAATCATCTCATTTGCAGAAGCAGAAGCGCTGAATGAACTAACGGTACCGCCAGCACATTGAAGCCCGGAGGAATCAAACATATTTGTACAGCGAGGTAATCACGTTATGACAACAAATCAAACCTCTGCAAATCTTAATGCCTTCTTCATTCATTCCTACACGCTTGTTCCACTTTGGAATAATTAACAAAGTCCACCACGACATGCTGCATAGGAAAATAATCAGCAGAACAGAAGCAAACATGTTGCCAGGTTACTCGTTTTATCGGTGTGACAAAGCGTCAGGTAATCCAGCAGGTCATCAGGTAATCTGTCTGTTATTTCTTGACTCTGAAATACACCTCAAAAAAATACACCTACAGTATGATAGTCGCCTAATTTTGGTTAACAATGGTTCTGTCGTAAACCGTTGTGACTGACATCATGGTGGTCTGTAAAGTTGTAAATTAAAGTGACTGACAGGAGATCGCATCCAATCCCAAACAAAATCATTGCGGATCGGAAATCAGTTTTGCAAACGAGTTTCTCGGACACTTAATACGCCTGTGCTGAGGACTTGGGTTCAACTTGGACATTTATTTTACCTTTTATGGAAATCTTTTGTTATTTATACAGACAATTATTTTAAAATAGATATTATCGCACCTTTTTTTTCCAATTTTGTTCCTCTAGTTAGCTTTAGACACGAAGATCTAATACTGTTGATGTCATTTTATTGCAGGTACGAACACTTTCACTTACATACAAGTACAAAAATTATACCACAAATTAATTTTCTATTATTATTCTTTAAAAAAAATAAAAATAAAAACATTCATCATAGTGTTGCGTCCAGCGCACTGATTGGCTGAGCGCTCTTCTTAAACGTAGAATGATCGCGCAATGAAAGGAAAAGATTGTTTTTGGCTGGTGCTGCCAGAAAGGGTGGGTTTCTGCCCCAGTTTTTAATCATCCTCGGCTGGAAAAATGTGTCTTAGACAGGTAATAAAAACGGGGCTAATTTTAGCAGAGTTTTTCATGTAAGTGTGTGTCGAGTTACAAATAGTAAGCTAACACGACACCTTTCAAGTTCAGCAACACTGTAGTGCCTGTGGGTGGTTTAGCATGTGGATTAGCATATCTACGTAACTAACACTTGTGAGGTTGAAAGTTTTTTTGTTGGATGTCCACCACAAGGGAAGACTGATGTAGCCGGTTAGAGAGAACTTTTCCTTTTTGTATCATCATTTAGTGTCTTGATTTGCCAGATTTTGCTGGTGTCTGTTATATTGTGTGAATTGTACATTTATTACACTGTAT
>JAQMYJ010000033.1:33135959-33149273 GCA_030014305.1 Clarias laeviceps | reverse complement strand
TTCTGCTGAATCTCGGCGGATGTCCAAATTGCTAAAAGCGCTTTTGTTTCGTCCGCGCTCCACATTAACGGACTTTGAGTCTCCGCCATTTTTTTTAACGCCCCCTATAACTCCGCCCACCGCTCGTGACGTCACGGGTTCTCGCGACGTCACGGGTTCTCGCGACTAGACCAGCAGAGTTTAGGGGTCGGTTCGGTGCTTATTTTAGGGCACGGGCACCAATTTTTTTCTGTGGAAAAGCGCGGCACTGGTTCCAAAATTGGAAACCGGCACGGAACCGGCACGGGAACCAGAGCAGTGGAAAAGGGGTAATAGAGTACATCAGACCACACATATTTTTATAAATAGATTGGATCAGACAGCTGATGTTAAGACTGATCAGCAGAACCAGGTTTTTATCTTTGGATAGCATTTGAAATATTTAAGTCTTTCTAAATACATTTGAAAGAACTGGGTTCGTGCTAGCATTCAGAGACACGGGAAGATTGTTTTGTTGTTTGCAATTGTTATGTCTGGTTACAAGAATTCAGCTTAGTCTTAACTTTTAAATATGAGCCAATCCTAGAACGTAATACATAAATTCCACTGAGTTCAGCACCTGTTCAGTGTGAAACAGCAGTAAAATGAGAAGAAAGCAAGCTCCAAGCAGGTGAGTGACGTAAATGTGCACGGATAGCACCTTAACACTCAATTCACCCACCCTTGCGGTTCTGAAAGCGGTGGTATGTGCGGTATTTTTGACACATGCAATGTGACACACGTCACCCCAGACAATGACATTGTTGCGGTTAATGCCACGCCTCTCAGATAGCGGACAGCAGCTGCTTGAAAGTGCTGGCTGTAGTGTGTTAGCGGCGAATTCTTGGGTTCTGTGTGAATGTGTGGGAAAAGCGCAACGTTGTATAATATTATTATCGCGTGTGTATGAGAGAAAAGAGAGAGAGAGAGAAATCATCATTCTTGACAATGAGTCATCTTTTAAGTCACTCAAGTTTTACTGATAATTTCCCAGGAACTGGTCCAGTTAAATGTCACATCAGTCTTCCTGGTATTCTGTTTGAGGCTTTCAAACTTAACCAGTTAATTTCTATATTACAGTACGTGTGTGTGTGTGTGTGTTAGGTTTTGTACAACCTGCTGCATTTATTGTCTCATTTTAACACCTTTAAATACCACATTTCTAAAAACTGCTAGCTAGTTATACGTATTTAGCTCCACCAAACTGCAACATCTCATAGCTAGCTATATTTATCTTGTTTTATCGTTAGCTTTGAGTTAACGGTGCTATTTAAAGCTTTAGTACCACATGGAGTTGCATTTTTACATGCTTTTAGACAGCAGTGCCTCATCTTCTAACGATTCCAGATAACGGAAGATTATTTTTAATTATTAATCACCAGGTCCTCGAACTTAGCAACCGGTGCAAAAATATTAAAGATTATTAAGATATTAAAGACTCCAAAATTTATTATAAATTTTTTTTTTACTATTTTTGCATTTATAATAATGATGAACCGATCGATCTGACAGCAACCAGAGTTTGGAGAATTTGGAGGCGTTTGAGGTGGCAAAAGCTAGCCGTTTCTTTATAATCCTATAGGTGGCGCACTCTGAACTATTTACACATTTTCATGTGGTGGGAGTAAATTATTATGTAATACGTTCGTTTAGAAATAATAATTATGGCGAATTATGGGAGATGTTGCTGCTCTGTAAAAATTTAGCTTTTAGTTTCATTTAATTTAAAGTTAAATGTTAACCTCAAACTGTATTTGAAGTTATTTTGTATTGTTTAAATTCTTTTAAGTGAGTGATAAATGGGCCACATTTGATACATCGTGATACATATCGAATCGCAAGTTTAATCAAGTCGGCACAGAGTTATCGTGATAATATCGTATCAGGACGTGACTGGTGATTCCCATGCCTACTAAGTATAGTTAATTAATTTATCAACAAATCTGAGGTAAATTATGATATTCCTGATGCTTTGGTGTTGTTTATCTTTTTCAACCACTTCTTCCCAGCTTGCTAAATGCATAATAATTAAATATTAATCATAAGCTAGCTTGGACTAGTATAGTTCCAGCTGTTTAGCATTTTGTCTTCTTACAAATGGATGTTTCAAGATCCAGGGAAGTTCCAGGATAAAAATTATCTAGCGTCGTTGTAATTTATTGAAACACACAAGTTAATGTTTGCTAGTTACATCATTATCTAGCTTGAATGTCAATAATTTCTAGTTGCTAGCAAGAATTTTCTTACAAATTTAGCCTCTTCAACTGTTTCTTTTAAGTTTGCATGTCCATGAATGAATGCTAAGTGTAACTATTGTGTAATTTTAGCTGTATAGAGTCTTTTCTTAATATTTTCGCTACACATCTGAGGTAAATTTTTGCCAGCTTAACATTTGTCACTTGCTAGCTTGGGCGTTCATAATTTTTAGCTGTTTGCAAGAATGTCCCCACAAATTTAGCCTCTTCAACTGTTTCTTTTAAGTTTGCATGTCCATGAACGAATGTTAAGTGTAACTACTGTGTAATTTTAGCTGTTTTTAGTCTTTTTATAATTATTTAGCCACACGTCTAAGGTAAACTTAGAGTTTCTAAGGTAAACGTTAAATTCGTTACTAGCCAGCTTGTGCGTTATTATGTTTAGTTGCCTAGCAACAAGGTTCTCATAACTTAATGTATCAGCACTATCTTTGGGGACAGAAGAGGAAGAAGAAGAAGAATGCAGGAAACTGGGGTAAAGGCTGAATATTCCTGCACATGGTATACACACACACACACACACACACACACACACACACATATACACACACACACTGTGTTATTAAGTGGGGCAGTGGCCTCGTTCCACCATCTGCTGCTGCATCTCTACGAAGGCTCACACTGAGCGCGCTCAGACCTCTGAGCCAAACTCACACAGAAAACAACCACGAGTCAAGACAAGACATGAACCCAAACACACACCAGGGCGTGTTTCTATCTCTCCATCAGAAAGAGAAAGATGAGCCTGACAGAACACTGTAAGTGATCCGGCCTACAAATCAAGTTGACTTACTATAGAGTAGACCGAAAAAAAAAAAAAAAAAGTACTGGTTTCTTGTGAGCGCGGGCGCGTCCGGCTCGACTCGTCAAACGAGTCCTCGTCAAGGAATTTTCACCTCATCAAAGAGAGTTAGCTCAACAAAAAAAAAAAAGCACAGGGATTAAATACACACTTGGAGGAAGATAAAGAGCTCTCATGTCGTTCTCTCACAAATAAACAGCTGCTCGAGTTTGTCATTTTTCATCACATTAGCTTAATGATTCTTTCATTTTACCCAAACAATACTACAGGTACAGACCGTAATGTTTACGTTGTAATATTTCAACATTTCTGAGCTAAAATGTACAGCATGCTAACTGTGTACGCAGGACTACGCTTAGTTAGTCGGTCAGTGATTTTATGATTAGTTGACTGGTTACTGGCCGATTAGTTTACTGGTTATGATTTTTGGCCGAATTAGAATCAGTTTGAATCCGATTTGAAAATCGGATCTGGGATTGCAATTTAAAATCAGATTACTCCCATGTTGTCTGAGCGATAAAACACCACACTGAATCTGACTTCGACTTTTGCAAATCTGATCTGAACCACATCCAGGGGACGTTTGAAATCAGATTGAGGCTGGATTTGCAAAACTCAGATTCCATGTGTGTTTTTTTTTTTTACTGTTCAGGCTACATGCAAGCAATCTGATTCCAAACCAACTTCAATTTGGATATGCCAAAAATAATCAGATTTGGGCTTGCAATTTGGAATCCGATTGCTTTCATGTAGTCTGAACAGTAAAAAAACATGCTGAATCGGACTTTTGCAAATCCAATTTGAACCATTTCCAGAGGTAGTTTGAAATCAGATTTAGACTGGACTTGCAAAAATCATGTTCAATGAGAGTATTTTTAATCGACTTTGCAAAAATTAGATCCAATGTGTTTTTTTTTTTTTTTTTACTGTTCATACCACAAGAAAGCAATCTGATTATAATTTGGACATTTGGATATGCCAATAATAATCAGATTTGGGCTGGTAATGTGGAATCAGATTGCTTTCATGTAGTCTAAACAGTAAGAAAAAAAAATTCTAATTTTTGCAAATTCGATCTGAACCACATTCAAAGGTGGTTTGAAATCATACTGAGATCAGATTTGCAAAAATCAGATTCAACATTTTTTTTTTTTTTTTTTAACTGTTCAGACTACATTCAAGCAATCTGATTCCAAACTGACTTCAATTTGGATATGCCAAAAATAATCAGATTTGGGCTTGCAATTTGGAATCAGATTGCTTTCATGTAGTCTGAACAGTAAAAAAAAACGATCTAAAATCCGATCTAAACCATATCCAGAGGTAGTTTAAAATCAGATTTAGACTAGATTTGCAATAATCAGACTCAATGGTTTTTTAGACTATATGCAAGCAATCTGCTTCTAAACTGACTTTAATTTGAATTTGCCAAAAATCTGATTTGGGCTGACAATTTGGAATCAGATTGCTTCCATGTAGTCTGTATTTAAAAAAAAAAAATAATGAACATTTTTGCAAATCCGATCTGTGGTGGTTTGAAATCGGATACAAATCATTAAGATGTGTCTCAGTCTGGACGCTCTACTCGCTCAAAATCGGATTTCAAACCGCCCATTATGTCACTCGCAACCCGGCTCGGAAGTTCAAGTCCACGCGATCAGAAGTGGTTTAGGAGTCATCATCAGTGAGAAAGTGAGACACGTGCATCGGAGGTGTTCACGTAGGAGCCCACGCCCCTCCTGGCTCCTGTCGTGTGATGCTAGAGTTTCCCAACAAGACAGGTGGAAATTGGACACAATTTAGATTCAATCAGGGATAGAATCGTGAAAAAGGACGAGGGTTGAGAATCTATAACGTGAAGCTCAGTAGCAGATGATTTAGTTCAGAGAGCTGATGAGAAAGTTCTGGGAAAACGTGTCGGAACAATCTGATCGGCTCTGACGACGCTCATCTGAAATCCACCAACAGGAGGACGACAAAACTCACGGGACAGAAACGAGCACGACACGATTCTGATCGGTCGGATCAGTGTGTGTGTGTGTGTGTGTGTGTGTGTGTGTGTGTGTGTGTGTGTGTGTGTGTGTGTGTGTGTGTGTGTAACAGTGGTTATGGAAACTGTAAGTATGTGTGTATGCAGCAATGTTTGTGTGTGTACAGCAGTGCGCGTGAATAGCATTGTGTGTGTGTGTGTGTTGTATCAGTGTGTTTTACTGTGTGTTTGTGTGTGTGTGTTTTAGTGTGTATGTTTGTGTGATGGTATCCCAGCATACCTGTGTGTGTGTGTGTGTGTGTGTGTATGTGTTTGTGTGTGTAACAGTGTTTGTGTGTGTGTCTATGAATGTTCAGCTATGTGTGTATAACAGTGTGTGTGTGTGTGTGTGTGTGTGTGTGTGTGTGTGTGTGTGTGTGTGTGTGTGTCTGTGTGTGTGGCAGGATGACCCTGAGGCTCTTTAATAAACACTTCAGAACATCAGCACTTCCTGAGGATTTTACGAGCTGCTGCAACCGAAACCACATTCATTCCTTGAATTCAGGAAAAATACAAAGAGGAAGCATCTCTCACACACACACACACACACATACTAACAGCTACTATGTTATGTCTGACTGATATCATCAATATTTCGCTACAATTCACTTTCCTAACGTTTCCTGATGTTTTTATACAAATCACCGGGGCGTTCAAGTCAAACCAGGACTTGTGAATGAAGACGTAAAAGCGATTGACAGTTACAGAAGGACAGGACAGTGATGAGACTTAGCCGCAGTAAAACAAATGAACGGTGCAAATGTTTTAAACATGTCCCGTGAACATTCTGCGAGAGGAACCAGCTGATCCTTGAAAATCAAACTTTCAGGAACTGTACACACACTCATTCATTAACACCACTTGCACGTTACAGGAACTCGGCTGGGAGTTTTCGCCACGTCCCCGTACAGTCCTGACCTCACGCCAAGACATTTCCACATGTTTGGGCCATTAAAGGAGTTCCTGGGAGTCCGGTGTACTGAGAGAACTGAGAGAACGTTCTACCTTGATGGTATCCAGTGAGGAGTGAAATACTGGAAAGTGCATTAGTGCAGCAGGGGATTATATAGAGAAATAAAGGGAGTGTTTACTCTCAGAACAATCAAAAAGTCCCGCTTTGACTCGAACTTGTATATAAGTACTAAATACAGATGATCAAATGTGGTGTTGTTTTTTTTACTCAGTCTTTAACCCTTTCTTACACTAATTTCAAATGTGCCAAATGTCAACGCTCAAATTTTCCAAAAGTTTTGGCCCACCCCTCCATCGGAGTTCCCATGTTACTGAACATCAGATACCAAAAGAATGTTTTATTTATTTATTTATTATTATTATTCTATTCCCGCAATTTTTGTTGGTCCCGAAATAAAGTTGGTTAATTGTTAGATCTTTATTTAGATGTTAAATAAAATATCACAAATTTACTAATTATCACTAACACACTAAATGACTTGTTAAATACCAAAAAAAAAATTTTTTTAATTAATTAATTAAGAAATTATAACTAATAAATACATAAATAAAAGATTAATTAACTAATAAAAAACGAACTAATTAATAATCATTTATAATAAATCAATAAGTAATATAAATAATACATAGATTGTTAAATAAGAAATAAAAGAAAGTAAAATAATAAATACATGTATAAACATTATAACAAATACTAGATACATTCATATAAAGTAATTAATAATAAATACATATTAAATAAATAATAAATAAACTAATAAATAATAGTGTTTTGCTACTGCTACCATGAAAAACAACAACAACAACAACAACAATAATAAACGTGACCTACTCACACAAAAACTAAAAATGTATAAAAACTTAAATACATAGCAATGAATTTCAGACTAAATAAAAAATGAATGTAAAATTGGCTCTGCCCAAATTGCAAACAAGCAAGTAAGCAGACAAACAAACAAACAAACAAACAAACAAAAACAACTCAATCTACAGATAAACTCACATTTACATAAAGAGAGAGAGAGAGAGAGAGAGAGAGAGAGACAGGAATGAGGACATGCTTTGGGTTAAAAGTGTTAGGAAGAAGAAGAAAGAAGAAGAAGAAGTAGTTTTGGCACCATGAAAACTTTAACCTAAGGAAACCAAAAACAAACTAACTAACTAAGATTAAACTGTTGTGTTTTTCCTGATGAACACTGGGTTTCTCTGAGTCAGAACTCGGGCTTTACAGGAGAGGTTTTGGCACGACACACCCTCAGGATAATACACACACACACACACACACACACACACACTTTAGAATTAATAATAATTATAAAAAAAAGAAGAAAGAAACGAACAGAGAGAGAGAGAGAGAGAGACTGGTGTGTGTGTGTGTGTGTGTGTGTGTGATGAGTTTAAGGGAGAAATGTAACGCGCTGCTTCTTGACTTCACAGCCATGGTTTCCTGTCCCTGTTCCCGACAATAGAGCAGCACACACACACACACTCACACACACATAGATTAGCCTCGACATGACGCCGCTCGGTTCTGTTCGGTACCTGTACATAGTTGCTCTCGCAATATTCCGCCACCCGGCTCAGGTTCTGCTGGCTCTCCAACAGCGCGCGCTTCCCCGCGGGAATCTCTTCCTCTAACAACATCTGCAGCTCTGCCATCTTACATCCCTCCGCATACTAACTCCAGATCCTTCACTCTGACTCCACACACCACACTACACACACAGGCAGCTTTAAAACACACACACACACACACACACACAAAGAGAAGGACACACGCGCCCTCCTCTGGATCCTTGCGAAACGCGCCGCGCACTCGCGTACTACCTAGTATCCATGGCCACGGCTCAGCGCATGCGCTCGAACACACTCCGTAGTACGGTAGTGTGCGAGTACGGACACGGTGTTGCCATGGCGCCGCGCCGTCACACCCGGAAGTAAACCACCCAAACGGTTTCATTTTATTTTTGTATTTATTCATTTAAATATTATGTGTTTTATTACGCATTTATAGAAATATGTGTTTGTTTTCTTTGTTTCTTTTTTTTTTTTTTACCATAATTTCCAGTATACATCATGATAGAGGTTCACGAGTTCTTATATACCGTGTAATACGGTAGTCTATAGTGTAAAATAGAACTAATACCTGCTCAATAATACTAAGTATTAATACGGCTATAATTAACACCATTTATTAATTATTACTCTTTTCTCTTGCGTCTTGCTCTCTCTCTCTCTCTCTCTCTCTCATGCTCACACACACACACACACACACACACATTGTTTTGGCTTCTTTAAATTTAACTGGTTCTATGTTTTCAGTGGTTCTATATAATCTATTTTATTATTTTATATGCATATTTGTTTAGTTGTTTAACGCATGTTCTAGTAGTCAATAGTGTAAAATTAAAAATAATACCTACTTATTAATACTAATTAATACTAATTATTACTTCTACTTTATTAATCCTTATAATTACTTCTCTCTCTCTCTCACTTTCCTTTTTTTAGCTTCTTTACATTTGTCTGGTTTTGTATTTTCAACCAAATTGCCATATCAATAAATTATCTTTTTATTTATTCATTCATGTATTTAATAAAAAATATTTATATATATATTGTTTGTTTGTTTGTTTACCATACTTTCTAACATGCATCATCATATACCAAAAATACAGTATACTGTGTCGTAAGGTAGTCTATAGTGTAAAATCTAAATAATACTTACTCATTAATACTTATTATTGCTATTATTAATACAAATAACTACTCCTTACTCTCTCTCTCTCTCTCTCTCTCTCTATATATATATATATATATATATATATATATATATATAATTTTTTGGTTTTTTTTTTTTTTACAGATTTTTTATATATATTATTTATAGATGGCGTGCAGGTTCTTATGCACCATGAAATAAGATACAAATAAAATGAAAATAAATAAAATAAAAATAATACCTACTCTATACATACCTAAAATGCTAATTATTACTGCTATTATTAATGTATATATCTAGTTCGTTAGTTATTATGTATTTTATAATATATTTGTTTGTTTGGAGTATTTTGCAGTATGCATCATAGATGGTGCACGAGTTCTTATATACCGTGTAATACAATAGTGTATAACATAAAATCAAAATAAATTAATTAAGTACTACTACGCGTTAATACTATTGCTATTATTAATCCTAATAATTACACCATACTCCTTATTTACTCCACCATACTCCATATTGCTCTCACACACACACACACACACACACACACACAACTTTTTTAGCATGTTTATAGATTTTCTTTATAGATATAGATTATAGATTGCCATAGACATTATTATTAACTAATCTTTTATTCATCTATTTATTTATTTAAATAAGTGGCGAACAAGGAAACGTGATTTTGTTTGTTTTATATGTTGTTGTTTTATATATAATGTTTTTTATTTCATAATTTTTTGCGACATTCCCACAGTATTTAGTGTAAAAGTGTAAACGTTAGCTCGTTGCCATGGCGTGCTGCGATACCCGGAAGTAAATCTTTCACAATTTATTTTCAGTATTTTTAACATACTGTTACAAAAATATACATACTGTTAAAAATAATTAATATACTGTTAAAATTAAATACTGTTGAAATGTAAAAATGTTTTCAAAGTGGATATCTATCTATCGTACTTTCTGGTATACATCATTATAGATGCCACATACTTAAGTACGGTAGTATATAGTGTAAAATATACATAATACATATTCGTTCATTTTAACTTTGACTATAAATAGAGATAAATATAAATCGCTTCAAAAATAAAATTTTGATAAATCAAGACACATGACTTTGCATGATGTATGTTTGATTTTTTTAGATAAATAATTACAAAAATCAAGCGCGACATTTTTACAGGATATAGTGTATAACTTAACGCGTTGCTGAGACATGCTGTGATACCCGGAAGTAAATCGCTTTTTTTTTTTGTTGTAGTAATTATTTTGGGTGCAGAAACTACACGTCCCATAAACTCTCGCGTACAAGAACACTGCCTTTTTCTTTCTACGTTGTGTTTCTAAATACATTTAAAGGATAAACGAAAAGAAATGTACTTAGGATAATAAAATCTCTATAAATAAGTGCACGCTGTCGTGTTGTTTAGGGTGTTCGGTGGGCGGGGAATTGAGGTTGAGAGGAGAGAACAAAACAGACCAGAATGGAACACAACCTCAGTGCCCGGATGAGAGCGCGAAGTCTGATTGGTCAAATCGAAGTAACAAAGTTACTTCTAGAAAAATGGAGAACTTGTACACTTTCACGTTTAAATACAGTACGAAATTAAAATGTAAAAATTAAATTACTACTGTATATATAACCTAATACAAATCTACTGTTGTGTATTTTTTTTAATAATCTTTCACCAATCTTTTTTTTTTAATTAAATTAGTAAATTCCTAAATTAGTCAGTCCTTTAATAAAATAAAGTTTTCTAAAGCATAAATATCATCTCGCCTTCCTGATATCATACAGATTGTCGAATAAAAATATTTAGAGAGAGAATGGAATGCTGGGATATGTAGTTTACACATCCGGTCGCGTGAATAATATTAACCTACTTTCGCGAGTCATGCAGCCAAATTGTATCGTCTGTTAACCATTTTAAAATATCATTATATGATAAAAATCATGAATGAAGATTTGTGCACGACTTTACACAGTTGAATGTTTTCTAGGGCAATGAAGTAAAGCCGATGTTCAGACTACACTTCCGGCTTAGCAGGACCCTCCCGCAATGCATTGTGGTCATTGTGGTGCGGAATGATTTTTTTATTATGTGTGTTTGCGTGTAATAGAACTACAGTTCCCAGGTGCTTTATGTAACTGTCATTAGGGCTTTCGAGGCTAGGTCAGGTTTCCGAGGTGTTCATCGCAGGTGTTAAACTAATGGTGAGGGATTGTGGTGTTATTGGTGTTTTAATGTGTTTAATTGTGATTTTTATTAACATAAGAGTGTTTTGTCGAGTTGCTGGTGGTTGTGTGGGGTCGAGGGAGATAGTGTGTGACATGTCGCCATGTTTGATGTTTTGTTAAGGACATTAGGTAGATGTGTTTGTTGTTGCATGCATGGCTGTAAACAAATAATAATAATAATAATAACAATAATAATAAGTAATAGTAGTCTGTTTGTTGATTTTAATGATAATCTGGGGTTTGGGTTTGCATGACAACATGACAATCTTTTTAAAACTTAATGAATCCCAGATATTTTCCTGTTGTTGTTTTTTTTTCTCTCCAGATTTAATCAGACAATCTGTTTATTCCTGATAATCATGATGGATGATGAATCCAGGTCCGTCCATGAGCAAAGATTTGATGCTGCAGTCAAAGTGATCCAAAGTTTACCTGCAAATGGTAAGTGAGTTATTTAAACCGAAATACGTGTCAAAAAGTTTCGTGAATTATGCGCAACAGATCCGGTACGTCCTCCCTCAGGCGCATTAAAACCTGGCAGTAGAATTTGCTATTGACAATCTGGCCCCTGGGGACGAATTCTCGATGCACAACACCGTGAACGTTGATGCACTCAGTCGAGCTGTGAACTTTCCTCGCCTTTCCCGGTCCTGGAGATGACGGGCTCTTCCACTGTGAAGACTGTTGCTCTCGTCACTGGTAACAATCCTCGACATGAAGGACGGGTCACGCTGAAGGAGTTCTCGGCAGACTTCGACGCGTTGTTCCTTCTGCTCCTGGGGCAGCAGCCTGGGCACCAACTGGGCAGCAACGTGGCGCATGTTCAAATCACACGTGAGGACGATACATCGACAACGCCAGCAATGTTGTGGATTGTTCTCCTACGATCATCATGCACAAGTTGCACAAGACACAAGACAATACTGTATGTTCTTCTCAGCGCTAAACTGTCTATATATTCTGTACTAGCTTTAGTCTAGTAGCTCTAAGGCCTGGCTGATCATCAACATCTGTGTGGAATTAGACTTGTGTCAAGAACTAGAGACTAACATGAATAAAGGAATTCAACAAAAATGGATTCATTGAAAGATGATTAAAAAAAAATATCTCCTCAGCTTTTCGCTTTTCATTTTCTCTCCTCGGCTTTTCAATTTCTTTCTTTCCTCCACTTTTCATTTTCTCTCCTCGGTTGAGTTCAACAAAAATGGATTCATTGAAAGGGAATAAAAAAAAATCTCTCTTCCATTTTTTTCGCTTTTCATTTTCTCTCCTGGGCTTTTCACTTTCCTCCACTGTTCACTTTCTCTCCTTCACTTTTCTCTTTCCACTTTCTCTCTTCCGCTTTTTACTTTCTTTTTCTCCTCGGCTTTTCACTTTCTTTTTCTCCTCGGCTTTTCACTTCCTTTCTCTCCCCGGCTTTTCATTTTCTCTTCTCGGCTTTTCATTTTCTCTTCTCAGCTTTTCACTTTCTCTCCACCACTTTTCACTTTCTGTCTTCCGATTTTTAATTTCTTTCTCTCCTTGGCTTTTCACTTATGTTCTTCTGCTTTTCCGGTTAGTTCCTCAGTTTTTCGTTTCGAATTCTGGCACAAGCCAGAACAAGGTGGTTACAGTCCTGCCTACTCCTTAGTCAGCCTCTTTTAAAACTCTTTTAGCCTTTTAAGTTTATAGCCGAGATGCGATTTATTAAAAAAAAAAAATTTTAATTTCTTTCTTTATTTTTAATTCAGAATAAACATTATAACGTTTACATTTCTCCACTACAGTTACTCAGAATCTCGATAGCTACTCTGTAATCACTGCCCGGGCTTTAAGAAGGGATGTGTGTGTGTGTGTGTGTGTGTCAGCATTAAGGCTCACATGAGCTGAATTATTTCCGTGGTGGATAATCGTTCATGGTCACGAAGGATTATAAACACACGTTTATTAAGCATGTGTTTGCCTTGTTTCTTTGAAGAAGTCTCTACCCAGAAAAATATTATCCTTGATAACAGATGAGTGTATTGTGATGATTAGCTGGTTTAATTTGAACTCATGATGCCCCGTCTGATCCCGCAGGTTCCTTTCAGCCGTCCAATGAAATGATGCTGAAATTCTACAGCTACTACAAGCAGGCGACTCAGGGCCCGTGTAACATTCCCCGCCCGGGGTTCTGGGATCCCGTCGGCAAAGTCAAATGGTACCAAAACATCCTACATCAATTCAATTCAATTTTATTTGTATAGCGCTTTTAACAATTGTCATTGTCGCAAAGCAGCTTTAAACAATCAAAAG
>JAQMYJ010000033.1:33102936-33135859 GCA_030014305.1 Clarias laeviceps | reverse complement strand
CTTCAGCCTTTACAATGTAGAAAGAAATAAAAATCAGGAACCATCATGGAGTTAGAAAGTGACACCAAACTTTTGAAAGGTAGTGTAAATATAAAAGGGCTGTAGCTATCGAATATTTTAGTAATCTAGTATTCTACCAAAAATTTAATACATTAATCGGATAAAATTAACTTTTGCTTAATTAAACAGCAATGTAAAATATATAAGAGAAACAAAAATTAATTTGGTTTTCTTTTTAGAAAAATCAACTTTTACTTTTTAAATGCATACAGCATTTTATCAAAAATAAACATTGTCATTATTCACAATACAAGGAATACTGCGGTAAAGTTCGTTTGCTGTTCGATGTTCGTTTAATATTCAGCTTTTGCCGCCTCTCTACATGCTACAGGAAGGTTAGGAATGAATATTGCGTCTTGTGATATATTCACCTATTTGTCTTAAATGTATTTCAAGTAGGAACTATCACATTTTGATATGTTTGAAGTCGATATAAACAAAAATATTTATACTGGGAGGCGCATAACCCTGTTAAAAGCGGAGCTGTGCTGTGTGTGCCTTAGGGACCGAGTAAAAAGTGCATGCACTCTATAAAAATGTAGAAAACTGCAAGTGCAGTCACTGATTAAGGGATATTGGCAGATGCTACTCACACAGCTCTTCTACAGCTGAAGTATATGTAAGATCAATTATTTTCACAAAAATCAATTAAACAACAAATCCATTGCACTTTTCCCCATAATTCCTCTTAATAGCTTAAAGTTGACTGAGATGAATTAAGTGCATTACAGTGCCATACATAGTGTTTTTGTATAATTATTTATTTTAATGTGGGCCTTTTTTTATACTTAGTCATTTGAAATATCTTTTTTTTGTTGTTTTTGCATCTGAAAAAAAAGGCTTTAAAATAACTAAGTTGTGGAACTTAACTTTCAGAACTAAAAGTTTCTAAATCTACAGCTTAGATTTCTGTCGTTTTCTCTGGCTCTTTTCTTCTTCTCTTGACTCGCTGAATTTTTTATCACTCCCTTCCATTTTTGGAACATTATCAGGAAAAAAGGTTCAACAATCGATAGCACTCGTTACAGTGAGACGCTTATTGAAGAGCTGACGTCTACTGAGGACTGATATCCGAGGGCGTTGTGATCTCACATGACGATGCACATCCAAACACGTCTGTGTCCTCCCTATAGTCCTGATCTCGCTCCATCTGACTTTCACCTGTTTGGTTCTCTGAAAGCAGATTTCTGATGAAGAAGTGAAGACAGCAGTGCATTCGTGACTCGCAGCTCAGCTGTAACCTTTTTTTTTTTAATGAGGGAATACAAAAGTGTGTCTACAGATGGACAAAGTGTATTGAAAAGAAATGAGATTATATAAAAAAAATGATGCATTTGTCTTTTCTAAAAGTTAGTTAAATAAACAAATTCTACATGCAGAGCGTGAATAATTTTTGAGTCACAGATGTGTTCAAACATATTATCTGGCACAGGGTTGGAAGACTAATTGTGTAAAAAAAAAAAAAAAAACACACGAGTGTTGGAGTGAACTTTATCACTCCTCTAAAGTTCATTCACATGGCGTAGTTTACTTACTAAGCACTGACTGCTTGCTTGTATAAAAACAAGAACATCTTAGTGTCCTTAAATAAATAGCACGTAGACCATCGGTCACATGATCAGCATCACATGATCAGATTTTGGAGAATCCAAAAATTGGCTAATAATGCAGAGAAAGTATTTATTTCCTGTGTGTGTGTTGTAGGGATGCATGGCACTCACTGGGAGACATGCCAAAGGAAGACGCCATGACGGCGTACGTGGATGACCTCAAACTGGTAACCATGTCTGTCCGTTACATTTTAACAAAGGTTATTAGTTTTATGTGACATTTAATCACCTAAAACTTTTTTTTATTTTTTATTGTGTGTTCAGATTCTTGAAAGCATGCCCATGACCGAGCAGGTGGAACAGCTCCTGCAGGTTCTCGGGCCGTTCTACGAGCTCGTAGATGGGAAGAAGAAGATCAGCCAAGTTTCAGACCTGACCGCAGGTGAGACAAGATCCTCATCAACACTGCGCACAGGAATAGCAAATCAGAGCAGGAGGCGTGGCCTCTCTACCCATCACTGACCTGTCAGACCCTGTGAGTCCCACTGAAAGCTTCTCAGCATGGTACTTTCAGATTAGGAGGCGTGGCCTGTGAGGTCTTTGATCTGTCTGTCCCAGGAGATGTGAGGTGTCTCAGTGAAGAAGGCGTGTTCTTTGTTCCTGTTAATCCCAGCGAAGGAGGTGTGGCCTAATTATCATCAGTTTCAGCTGGGTTTTAAACCTGTATTTCTTATTAATGGAATGATTGTCTCAATTCCTGTTAATCCCAGTGTAAGAAGTTTGAACTTTGTCTGTCAGAAGGAGACCTGGTCTCTTTACTGTTCATTCTCTTCGAAGGAGGCGTGGCCTTTATTCCTGTCAGTCCCAGTAAAAGAGCGCCTAAGAGGCCTGTCGGTACCAATGTAGGAGTAGTGGCTTCTATTTGCACCTGTCTCTGAAGGAGGCGTGGCCTTTATTCCTGCTAGTCCCAGTGAAAGAGGCGTGGCCTCTATTCTGGTCAGTCTCATTGAAGGAGGCGTGGCCTTTATTCCTGTTATCCTAAGTGAAAGAGGCGTGGACTCTATTCTGGTCAGTCATTGAAGGAGGCGTGGCCTTTATTCCTGTTATCCTAAGTGAAAGGCATGGTCAAAGCGACTGTCTGTCCCGGTGACAGAGGTGTGGCCTAAGTGCCTGTCTGTCCCGGTGACAGAGGTGTGGCCTAAGTGCCTGTCTGTCCCGGTGACAGAGGTGTGGCCTCTTTAAAGGTCAGTCTCTTTGAAGGAGGCGTGGCCTTTATTCCTGCTAGTCCTAGTGAAAGAGGTGTGGTCAAAGTGTATGTCAGTCCCAGTGAAGGAGGCGTGGCCTTTATTCCTGTTATCCTGAGTGAAAGGCGTGGCTAAAGTGCCCATCAGTCCCAGTGAAATAGATGTGGCCTCTCTGCTGGTCAGTATCTTGGAAAGAGGCGTGGCCTTTTTATTCCTGCTAGTCCCAGTAAAAGAGGTGTGGCCTAAATTACTATCAGCTGCAGTGAAGGAGGCGGGGACTCCTGTACTTCTCACTGATAAAAGCTTTAACCGCAGGCCTGTTGTTTTCCTGCAGTAGTAGGAAGTGTCCGTATACTTCAATAAATCTGATGGTCTTAAATACAGCAGTCTAAACTAATCCATGTCTCATTGATATCAGTTTAAACACTGCAGCACTGACAGTCTGTTAACATCACGTTGTATCACTCTTTATTTATTTATTTATTTTTATTTTTATTATTAAATTTTTTTTATGCTAACATGCTGAATGTACGTTTGGTTCTGTGCTCAGCCCAGTTGGAAAGATTTGCTAGACAGCTTGAAGGCAAGTGTGTATTAAACGTGTATTTTTCCCCTGTAGTTTTCCTCCTACAGTAAAAAACGTAGTGTAACATTTAGATTGTGGTAACGAGTCCTAAACCTCGACTCCACATGTAGCTGATTAGTTTTCGTATGCATTGGTCCCAGTGATGTAATGTTAGACTAGATTTTACCTCAGGTCGTAAATGTTTGAGAATCTGTGATGTGAGACTCCACGGCGATCCCCAGGCCTCGGGAACATGATGTCGGCACCACCGAAGAGCGTCACAAAAAGCGTCATCAGGACCATGGAGATGAACGGCACCTTGGACGGCTACGGTCCTAAAAAAGCAGACGCTCCGAAGATCAAGGAGGAGGAGGAGGAGGAAGAGGATGATGATGATGACAGTGGAGATGAGAATGAAGAGGAAGAGCAGAGTGAACAGCTGCAAAAAGGTAATTAAGCGTGAATTAAATACAATAAGGAATACGTTTTTATATTGTAAAATAATTTTTTGTGCATGTTTTAGTTTCCGCGCTGAAGAAAAAGTCCTCAGCGGAAAAAGGACTTGCGAACGGTAGGATTGAGCAGAAGGGGTCTCCCGTGACGAACGGCACACCCTGCTCTAAATCCGATCTGAATGGTAAAGACGCGGAGGAAAACGACGGGGGGATCCGACACGTTAACGGGCACGCTACAGGGGACGCTACAGGGCACGCTACAGGTGGCGCTACAGGTAACGCTGCAGGTGACGCTACAGGTAACGCTACAGCGCGCTCGTTAAAGGAGCTGTGTTTGATTGATGTGATTTTGGTGCTGGCTCCTTCAAGAAGACAATCTTGGACATAGCGCAGAGAATTAAACAATGACAGGGTGGTTTCCACAGTGCTGTGAAAAAAGTATTGGCCCCCTGATTTTTATTTTGTTTGCATATTTGTCACACTTAGATGATTGAGATCATCAAAAGAAATTTAGGAAAATGTTTACATAAAGATAAATACAAGTAAATGCAAAATGCAGTTTTTAAATGAAGCTGCATGGCTTGTGTGAAAAAGTGCCACCCTTGCCAAATCATGAATGAGCCAAGTTGCCACACCCAGGCCCTGATTACTGCCAGACCTCAAGTCAAGAACAGATGAGAAGTAATTGACATGTTATCAGTCTGGAAAGGGTTTCCAAGCCATTTCCAGTGAACCACGGTCAGAGCCATTGTCCACATATGGAGAAAGAAGAATACTTTTTCACGGCAGTGAACATTATAGATTACAGTGTACATCATTAGAAGTCGACATTTTTACTGAGAAGCTGTGAAATGCAGCATTGTCACCAGTTACAGCTTTAGAGTACACTGAATACACCTTCCTTAAATGTTAAAGAAACATCTGCTTATAGAAAACTCCCCTGTATAGTTCCAGACATTTTAAGTCTCCCTAGTTGTCTTTGCTCGATGCAGCAAAATAATCTTTTAAAACCGTCTTTTTTTTTTTTTTTTTGTCCTTGTGATTTCCCCAGATGATGAAGACGTGCTCAGCGCTCATCACGTGGCCTCAGACTCCGACAGCGAGGTTTACTGCGACTCTGTGGACCAGTTTGGTGCGGAGGAGGTGAGATAAAGCCTTCTGCGCCGAATCTGGACCCAATCCAATCTCACTTTTTGTTTCTGACTCGTCCCACTAAAGTATGAAGTGTTTTAAGAGAGAGGACGCTGTTGTATATCATTCATAAGGCAAAGTATGCAGCGTATCTTGTTACTGTAACAGCTACTGTAAGCTCCATTGTCTTGAAGCCTTGGCAGAAGTTACAGCTTTACTGTTATAAAGCGCTGAGACTGGAGACACCTTCCATAAATGTCCTATAATTTATGGGGGGGGAATGAGTCGGCCTCTTCAGTTTCAGTGAATCAGTCCGGGAGCACGAAGATAGAAAATGTCTGTCCTGTAAAGCTGTCCTGATGATGAATAATCCTAATTTCGGAAAATCCTCAGTGAAACAAGAGTTCACAGTTTAATACAGTGGAAAGCGGCTCCGAGACAAAATGGCGTCCAGGATTCCCTTCGCGATTTAAAGACGCAGAGACAACACTGTTATATTTCATGTTTGGGGAAACAGGACAAATTTTGTCATGTGGATTGGTATGCGTTAAATTGTATATTCATGTCAAAGGCGTATAAGCTTTCTCACTTTATCGGACTTGAGAACAAATCCGACTTACAAACAGAATAGAACTCGTTCTTAAGTCGGAGACTGCCTGTACTATTAACAGCAAAACACCGTACAGGTTATATTGTTGCTAGGAGCAGAGACATTATTTTTTTCATCATAATTAGTCTAAATTATGTATTGGATTATGTAATGGTACATAATATATTTGGAGTATATTTAACTTTTTGAGAAAATGCATTATTATTATTATTATTATTATTATTATTAACATAAAAAATATAATCTTGTTTACGCGTGTGCAGCAGAGCAGTGATTATCACGTGATCCTCTCTCAGGAGAAAAGCCACTGCACTCAGGAGGAGCTGCAGTCTTCAGAAACCAGCTCTGAAACCCTGATGAGAGAACAGGATGGTGTTCAGCACGGTGGAGAAGACGGGAAGACAAATGGAGGAGGAGGAGGAGTGCAGAGAACCAGCCTGAGCATGGGCAGACACGGCAGCTCTCTGATCAGGAGAGGACGAGGTACAGCCTCAGTGTAAAAATCACACTTTAGATTAAACTTCCTAGTCTATATATATTTTTTTCAAATAAGACTCTTTTACCTCAGGGTCTAGGACTTTAGGGTCAGGGGTCACAGGGTCATTACAGGGCGCAGGAGGGGCCGGGGAGCGCCGGGGGTCTGACGGAGCTGGTGGTGGAGATTTGAACGAGCAGATCGTCGTGGTTTTAACGCGACTCCAGGAGGACATGCAGAGCGTACTCGAGAGACTGCACACACTCGAGGCTCTTACAGCTTCACAGGTGAGGGCCTGGCACACACACACACACACACACACACACACACACACACGGGTGTAAAGGATGGCCCAGAATGCTTCACTGACTGAAAAACTGGTGCAGTGTAGAATTTCAGCTGACACTTTCAGTGTATAATAAACCCTGTGATAAAGGACAAAGTGAGGAGTTTTTCTCAACAGCGCTGTGATCTGGATTTCCACAAAAGTCAGAATATAAATCAAGTTCCTCATACTTTTTTAATACTAAGATTAAATATTAAGATATTAGGATTCCTTTTTTTATGTTATCCTCAATTAGGATTAGTTACAAAATGATCAGGATTTAAAGTTTTAGGATTTTATCAATTTCAAATAATTTTACATTGGATCATTGGATCATTTCTTTCGTAGGATTTTATGGTTAAGTATGTATAATATTTTAATTAGTTAGTTTATTTTAGCAAGATTAGTTTAGAAATTATGAGAATTAGATTTTAAATTATTAGGAAGAAGTTTATTTTAGGGTAAGGTTTTATGTTAGGATTAAGTGCAATCAGTATTAGGTGTTAAAATGAATTCGATTCGATTTCGGTTATTAGGATTAAGTTAGAATTTTTGAGAATTAGGTTTGTTTCAAGGATTTGGTTAGACATAAGGATTAAGTTTAAGTAATCAGGATCAGGTTTATCTTCTTAGGATTAAAATTAATACGATAGGATTTATTTTTATTTATTTAATTTTTTTATCAAGATTAAGTGTATTATCTGAATAAGGTTAGACATTATTAGGATTAGGTTTATGTGATTAGAATTAGGTTAAACATAATTAGGAAAAGGTTTATGTTAGGATATGTTTTATGTTGTTAGAACTAAGTGTATGTTATCAGGCATGGGTTCAAAAAAGGCTTGGGTTGGGTTTATGTTATCAGATTATTAGGATTTCAGGAGATTGGATTGAGTTAGAATAATTTGAGCTAGATTTCTGTTAAGAGGATTACATTTTTGTTTTTAGGATCTGGTGTAAAATAGTTCGAATTGGCTATTTAGGTTTTTATCAGTAATAGGTTTATGGTATTCGGATTTTTTAATGTTATCGGAACTAGGTGTACGTTATTAGGATTGCTTTTTAAATTATTAGGATCGGGTTTGTTTTCAGGATCTGATTTATGATGGAAAAAACAAATCAGTTTAGTCTGACTTTACCACGATTATGTTGCAAATTTGGCACAAAACACTCATACATCTTGTTTCTATCACATCTCGTGTGATTTCCACATTTTGCTCTTCCCAGGCGAGATCAGCAGCTTTGCCTTCAGAATATCTGCTTCCTCCAGCCAGCAGGACTCGCAGGGTAGGTTGTGTAACATTTGACATTTTAAACGGTCACGATTGATGTCTGAGTCAGAACCAGCCGCATTTTGACACTTAAAGCTGAGCCAGATTTTCTGCACCAGCACTTGTCTAATGCAGAAAGTCTTAACTGCAGTTACACTCTACAGTGTTTTTATATATATATATATATATATATATATATATCTAGAGTACAGTGTGTGTGTGTGTGTGTGTCTATCTGTATGTCTGTATGTATATATATATATATATATATATATATATATATATATATATATAAATAATACACGCGCACACACACATTAATAACATGTTTATCATTTGACTCCATGTAATAGGACTGAGAACAATTAGTATTCAAGGTACAAGGAGTGTTCAAGTCATGACAGAACAGTTCAGAGAGAAAACATTCCCTGTAGTCCTCTATATAAGAGGACTTTTTTTTTTTTTTTACACTTTCATTCACCATAAAATTCATCACAAGTTTGACTTGAACGTCTCTTTTTCGATGTTATTAAGACGGTAACAGCCCAGATTTCTGACTCAGCTACTCCTGGTTGAACTTAACAATATTAATATAAGTTTGTTTTTTTTTTCCCCCAGAAGTCGTCCTGGTGGCCGTTTGACGTCTCCCCAGGCACAGTGGCCTTCGCCCTCGTCTGGCCCTTCATCGCACAGTGGCTCATTCGCATGTATTTCCAGAGGTGGAGAAGGTAACACTTTGGCAGTTATGATTAACACTGCAGCAGGAATGAACTGTTTTTATTTCATCAGGTGCAAAGTCACAAAAACACTGTCTGAAAACCTTTCTTGGTGCATTTTATTATTTTTTTAATCATTTTAACTAAATGCTTATGTACAGTATAAGGAGAAGTAAAGCCTCATTCTACCTTATATACTTCATATCAGATACTTTCCATGTAGAAAAAGAAAAACTTTAGTTTAATTAATCTCGGCTGGAGATTTATTCAATCTTCATATTTTCATAAAATGTTTTATAAAAATATGTAATACATGTATAAAGGAACAACTTTACGTGTGATAATCACTTAACACACCCCTGTGTATCAGTATAAACTGTTTAGATTAATTTATACGACTTCTTTCTGATCCTTTCTTGTAGAAGACTCCGCTGAGACGCCGTGGACGCCAGGTGCATGCGATGCGGACGCCGGGGTCCTCTGTCGCGTCCCGTCTTTTCTAACTCTCGCTTTTGCACTACGATGAAGACGCTGAGATTAGCGAGCATCGAAAAAGACTGATTAGATAAACACGTGCTGCTTTCAAAAGGCTTTTTGTACCTTTTTTTTTTTTTTTTTTGGTTTGTTTTGGTCTAATACTAAAAGTGCAAAGATTTAAATACACTGCTTAGTTTGTGAAATGATGTAGTGAAGAGAAATTCTACAGTATATTGCATTATTATTATTATTATTATTATTATTATTATTAATACTACTTTCATATTGAAATCTAACAGGGCATTATGATAACACGTTAATACGGCGCCGTAGAAGGAGACATGCCGCTCGTCGCGCTTCACCATAAAGCTGCTAATAGACGGACATCGACTCAGTAGGAATTTAACTGTATAATTTAATATAAACCATTTAGGTTTGTCTTTGATCCCAAGGTTGAGGCGGAACGGTTGTGAATGAATGTTAATTGAAGGATGATGAGTCTTCGGGTTTGTACACGTGAGCTGTAGACGTAATCAAAGCCATACTCACAAATGCTGCATATCAGCGCTGATGTAGACTAGGACCATGCAGAGTAGGTACAGAAGGAAAGCCTTTTCCTGAGGTGGTGATATCAAGGGTACCATTAGGACAGAGTTCATCAACTCACTCAAAAAGATTTCTGTGAACCTGTTGTGGTTTTATCCAGTCACATGCATTTATATTAATTATTAAGCTGAAGGTAGTTTAAGTGGAGTTTAGAAGAAAGCACTATCCATTCACTCCAACATACCGGAGTTGTCTTGTTTTTTTTTGTTTCTCCCAGCTTTAAATCTCTCTGACATCATCAGAATGTTACAAGTTAATACAGAGAAGGGTTTTTGTGTTGTTTTTTTTTTTTACACAAACATAATGCATAAATATGAACGTACATGAGATGCACACGTCCAAGTAGAGAGAGGGATGAGGTGTCTTTAATACAGGAAGGCTTGGACAAAGTTAACTTGAACTATTTAGTCATGTTAGTTGCAAGGACAATTAATGGAATTCAGTATAATTCTCTGCATCAGTAGGTCTGTGGAAACATTGAACGTAATGAACCTTTTAAGGATGTTGAATTGCACACCTTCTAGAATCACCCTAAAAGTGAAAGAGGAAATGAAATCCTGTCAGGGAGAAGAGGAATGAACAGCGTACCCTTGATAGTTCCACTCCAGCGATAAGGAAAAGCAGCTTAGTTTTGGTAGCTTCATTTCTGAGAGTGTAAAAAGGAAAGGTGACGTAAAAAAAAAAAAAACTTGATTCGGAAGTGCGTGACGCTTACGAAGAACATTTCGGTGATTTCACATTTGGCGTTTTTTCCTTCCTCCCGCTCTGTTGGTCTTCACTGCAATTAAAATTTTATGTAATTTTCTTTTTTTGTCATCATCACACTTGACAGGAAAATTTACAGAAAAGCACACTGACATAATACTTTCTTCTTTTTTTTTTTTTAAACCTGGCACCCAATCAGGGTGCAAAAAAGGAACATGCTGGTGGAAAACAATGCACATTAGCGAGCGTGTACTGTACGAGAAGATTCCCTTCATGAGATGTTAAATACGTCAAAATTCATGATGTAACGTCACATGACCTCCCACTAATTTGCAATTCACTGAGGTCATGAGATTTTCTGCCTCAAAAGCAACAACCTTTTTTTTTTTTTTTAACTATGCTAATTAGCTAGCTAGTTATGTGCATGTTGTATAAATCTGAAAAACTCATGCTGACCTACGACTTGCAAATTATCAGTAGTAGTATTTCTGTTTATCTTGCCAAATCTTAAGTGAAACCAGTCCGCTCTTTTCACATACGTTCAGCGGAAAGCGCTATCTACCCTCTTACACATACATAACCTCATACTAAAGAACACAACAGTTTTTCCCCTCTTCACAACAATCTTCTGTTTCCCCAATCAAATTTTTTTCCCCCTCAGAAGTAAACGCCAAGTGTGAAAGCACCTTCATAAACGGTTCATATCTGTATGAAGATATAATAAGGATAATTTTTGAAGTTGATGCTATGAAGGGAAAATAAATGTAAATTCTTACATATCACCGTATACAGATGTACACGACAGTCGTACACGACAGGTGTATTAGGGCTAACGCTGTACGTTTCGCATCGACACGCCTGTAAATGTAGATATTAGCCAGAAACCATAAACAACTAGTGTTAAATATCTATAAACAATAATCAACAGCACATCCTAATTACACTTTTATTCTAAGAAAAAAAAATAAAGTCATGCCATAACCTTTGAAACACTAAGGTTTAATCTCTTTTTTTTTTGTTCTTGTTGTCCATCTTGTGCACAAACCGTTTACTTACTTATAATTTATTGTATATACATGTCTACTTACATTCAAGTTGTGTTCCTTTAATTATTTTTCTTGGATCAGTGTATTCTAAGACAAGACGCTTGTTGGGTTCGTTAACACGTTTGCATTACGAATGCAGTTCTGTTCATCCTTCGAACCTTGAGTTTTGTTTCCTCTTAGTGTAAATTGTTAAATAATGTTAATAGTTATAATATGTGTATATTAGAAATCGACTTGTATGATAGACTTTAACCGAAAAGTGATTTTAATTGTAACATACTGTAATGTAGAGCTGGCTTCTTTAAAACAGTAAATTAGATGATGTAACTAAAAGCTGCGTTTTATTAGAAACACTTATCTTTCTATTAACGACCACGTTTGTTTTTTGCCCCCCGAGGAGCGTCAGTGCACGTTCTTACTGTTAACCTGAAGCACGAATAAAGTTTTTAGAGAGCTTTCGGAGTTCACTCGTCTTCTTTACAAGTGCAGATTGAAGGTTGTAAGATTGGTGTGAATGTTTTAACCCTTTAGAAGGAACTCCATGAAATATTTGAAATTTAGAATTTCAAGACTTTTTCTGAAAGTTTAAACTTTAACTTATCTGATGTTCTTTGAAAAATTTTCAAAGTTGTCACAAATCAAAGTCACTGAAGTTATGACATATCCCTTAATCAGGCAACGAACCACATTAGGTAACTTAATCAAACTTAAAATTTACCTTAATACAAATATACAAAAAAATACAAATCCCATGGAAGTTACCAAATGTTTTTTTTTTTTTTCTGCCTGATAAAAATTTTAAAGGAAGTTAAAATGTTGTTAGAGGCCAAAAAACCCGATGTTCATGTTCATGAATGTTTCATCGGAGTCAAAAGTGTTTCATGCATCATAGATTTTTTCCAAATTTATAACAATTTCTCCATCTTGAAGGAACACTTAAATAAATAAATACAAATCGTCCCCAAGATGACAATATTAAAGGGTTTTTATTTGAGCTTCTACACCATGTTGTAACTTTATATATATTTATAAACACTAAAATGTGATAAAAGCCTGTTTTTTTTGCATGGTACATGATACACAACAAAAAGAAAAAAAAAAAAAAGCGCAGTTTTGTAGGTCATACCGTGGCTAAAAACAGATTTATGAAATCCTCAGTAAGTTAGAGTATAGACATAGTATAGCAGCAGGAACAATATATTACACAAACAAATAATATTAACTAATGCTAACAGGGTTTTTATTATTATTATAATTATTATTTTAATGTACAAAATGCGTAAGAAGTAGAGTTCTGATCTGAGATCTGTGGTTTCGTCGGATCATAGAAACTTACCGGACAGCTTTGTTCCAAATCTCAATAATTGTGGGAAATGTCTCTGTAGAAATGCGACTCAGATTAACAGTGTGTGTGTGTGTGTGTGTGTGTGTGAGATCTTAAAACGTTAGCAAAGTTTCACTGAAGAGGAAAGGAAGGAAGAGTCAGAGTCCTTACATTCATAGTCAAGAAATTATCTCCATCATGAAGCACGAGTGTTTGTGTGCTAGTGTGCATCCATGTGTATGTGTGTGTGTGTGTGTGTGTGTGTGTGTTTGTTTTAGAGGCTGAAGCCAGAGAGAGCCAGGTGTTGCGCAGCGTTTCTCGCCTCGAAGTAGGACGTGTCCGTCTCGTCGTGTGGCTCGGGAATGAAAGGCATGGCCTGGTTCTGGAGATCGTCCCAGTCCAAACCGGCAAAGAATGCGTGCCCTTTCAACTCTGGAAGGGGGAAACAAACAATTAATGAATGGATATTAATTAACCAATTAACAAACATTTACTGGTGTGCTGTTATGGGAAAATAGTCAGTGATGGTGTGGTTTGATGAAGGTACTTTACTATTACCACCACCACTGATTTGATTCATGTCACAAAGTGTGTCATTTCGCAGTAATTTGCCAACAAAAAAACATTTTTAAAGAACACTTTTTATTTATTTATAATAGGTAGGGGTGCACTTAGCCCTACTACTATAATTGCAATTTTTTAAAATTTCAAAACCTTTGGAAATTAAATGCAGTTTTCCAAAAAAAACAAAAAAAACAAAAGTGTTTTCGATTTTGGCTGGACTCGGTAAATCTCATTCATTTTTTCCAACATACCAAAACAAAACCTATTTCTAAACGTCCAGCTGGGTCTCCTGGCTACTCAAAAAAAAAAAAAAAAAAAAAAAACGTTGGTCAAAACGTAAGTAGAGAGGAAAAGCGATGCAACAATGTGATCCTACTTTACAATTTCCTCAGAAACTTTGCCCATTAACAACATCCACAAAGCGAGGTGGTTCCTCTCGGTTATATTACAAAATCTGTAAAAAGTCAGAACTTTCTCTGGATGGTGAGAAAAAATGCAAACACAAAACTCCGTTCTGAAGAAACTTTGCCCTCAGAATTATTGTTTAGTATTTTAATTTCTTATTAATATTGAATTCTGATTAGTCCTTGCGAGTGAGCGCCTACTACAAACTCTCAACATAAACCGTCAGAACTTCTGTGACAGGAAGTCAATCCTCTTCTCCTGACCAACCCAAATGAGACTCGTGTCACGTCTCGCGGCGCTCCGTGGAGTCCTCACCTTTAAGCCCAGCCCGTTTGCTGACGTCTGTACTGAGGAGAATCTCTATGGCACCTCGAGCGTTGGAGGACAACTCCTCTTCCTCATCAGGCCATGGAATATCTAGAAGTAGTAACAATCGCATGAGTTTTGTAGATGAACAAGTTTCAGATTTAACAGCTCCACTGTCCTCGTATCCAAGACATGATGTTTTAGAGCCATAACTCACATTTATGGTAACATTAATAAACCATCTTTCCTGCTTGATTAGAAACTTTATTGTTTTCATGACACTTTGGTGTCTCTCATTAAAAACGAGGATGATCAAACCCATTTCAAATCACTTTAACATGGATATAAAAAGAGAAACCGAGACCTCGATTGAGGATGTTCTGGAAGACAAGTTGGGGAGTTTCGTCGTTGAACGGAGGCACTCCGGTGAGGAACTCGAACAGACACACGCCCAGCGCCCACCAGTCCACCATGAAGTCTGCAGAGGAAGAAAACAAAACCAGTGTTATTTAACACATTACCGTCCTCTCAGTGTCCTCTAGTGTGTTAGAGCGTGACCGCGAGTCTACCGCACAGCTGTGACAGCAGGAGGAGGTTAAACGGATTGCTTAAGTGAGGGTATAGGAGGGATTATTGGCTGTAAATCACATTTTAGTTAACGTTAGGTATGTAATTTCAGTCATTTGTGTCTGATGAAAATATATAAAAATAAATAATAAAACAGTGATGTTCTTAAGCTTAAAGGAAAAAAAAAAAAAGTCTTTAAATAATGTAACATTTTCAATGTTTTGGTTAATTTCCAGCTAAATCTCATTTTTCTTCTAATGCAACCCTCCATCCTTATAACATTAAAAATAAATAAACAAATAAATAAATAAACCACCACACCAACTCTCCAATAAAAATTAAAACATGGCCCCAAACATCATTTCTACTGGTGTGTGTTTTGGAAATGAAATGAATGTTCTTTGGGCCGCTGGTCCTCCAATAATGTTCACAGCACCACCACTTAAACTGGGGAAGAATAAAAGAATAAATAAATCATCAGATCCCATTGGAGCAGATGCCGTTGTGATTCCCAGTCAGTCCTTTAACAGCTTTCTTCGTTGTTTATTCCACAATCTAAAGCCTCTGTAGTTCATGCAGCCTTTTCATTAATACACGGCAGAAACTTTTTTTTCTTTTTTTGTTTGTGCTTAGAAAAGACAGAAATGTTCTGTAGAAATCTGCATCTACTCTGGAAAATAAATAAATAAATGAATCAAGTCCTAACTGGCTGATAGCAGGCCAGCTAACACGGTAACCATTAATTAAGTTAAAAAGAGCAGTAAAGGACAGTTTCTGATCTAGTTTCGGCTGAACACTACTACTGCTTCTTATGGAATAATATATAGTTTGGTTATAGTTCAGTCAGGAGTCATGTCAAATCTTTAGGCTATTCACCCTCTTTCAAGCTCATCATTTAATCTTTTATGACTTTTATCTTGTACATCTCGTGCACTCCCAATCTCTCATCTTCTACATTCTCAATCCTCCATCTTATCCTGTACGTTTTCAATCCTCCTTTTCATTTCAGCATTTGGCAGACACCCTTGTCCAGAGCGACATACATCTTTATCTCATCTGAGCAGTTGAGGGTTAAGGGCCTTGCTCAAGGGCCCAACAGTGGCAACTTGGTGGTGTGGGAGTTTGAATCTGGGATCCTCCAATCAGAAGTACACATCCTTAACCACTGAGGTACCCCTGCCATATACACCCCAAATCCTCCATCTTATACACTCCAAATCCTCCATCTTGTCAATCTTGTAGGTTTTCAAGCCTCCGCCCTCGGCCCCCTCTCCCCAAGCCTCCGCACCTTGCCCCCTCTCCCCAAGCCTCCGCATCTTGCCCCTCTTCCCAAGCCTCCACCCACGGCCCCTCTCCCCAAGCCTCCACATCTTGTCCATCTTGTCAGTTTTCAATCATGTTCTTCAGTATAAATCCTACAGTTTGCAATCACTCTTCCATTTTGGATTTTCTATATCTAATTCAAACGATCCCCCCCTTCCCCTGAACGTGACGAACTTTAATAAAGTCTCAATTGCATAAAAGTTCCTCAGAGAATTACATTAAAATCAGATCAGTAAAGATCATGACTGAACTTTATCAAACATACATAGCCAGGTAACAGAATAACTACAGCATTTGAGTTCATCATTAAAAAAAATAATGGGGACTGACTGGGAATCCTCAGCTACACAGCTATCCAAGGAAATCTCCCATTATTCCCCATAAGTCCACAGAGCATCACTGAAGCATCAAGCACGAGGCCAATGACAGAAGCAGATACCCGCTCATGTCAGGAAATTAGTCAGCCATTTCCCTTGGCAAAAGTCATAAAAGATACTTCAACCAATGTTTTGTGGCTAATAATGTAACTATTAACTCTCATTATTATTAGCCGTGTGTGTGTGTGTGTGTGTGTGTGTGTGTATCTGTGTTTGGATGAAGTATTCCTTTATGGGAAAAGTATAAGATGCTCATGCATCAGCACAAAACTCCACATCATACTCACCATACGCAACTGATCCTGAAACTAAAAAGACAAGGGGCAGTGAGGAAGCTGCTCAGTGTGCACAACACCAGACGGTCAACTACAGAATGATTATGCTCACCGGCCATTTTAATAGGAACACCCGTCTACACCTGGGCTGTGATCTAATCCGGCAATTATATCGCATTAGTTCACTTTATGTAATCATGATGGAATTAATTCCAGCCTGACATGAGATGTTCACAAACAACGGTCTACTGGGTTTACACGAAAAAAAAAGAAAAGAAATTTGCTATGATATGGTGTGTTTTCATGAACGGACGGGTGTTCCTATGAAACGGGCGAGTTATTGGTGATTACACGTTGGCAGGTGCATTAAACCTGCCGTCACACCAGCAGCAACTCCATGCAACAAAATGGATCAAGCGTGGTTTATCTTCATTTAAACGAGTAGTGAAATTAATTGAGTAAAAGACGGTAGTGCGAATTTGAGTTTTTTAATATTATAAAATGTAATTTACTTATGTATTCACTTTTTTTTTTTTTTTGCATTGCAGATACAAATTCTCTAGCTTGTAGTGATGAGAATCTCCGGGGTCCTCCCGATACGATATCACGATACCTAGGTGCCGATTTGATTTATATTGCGATTCTGTAACCATTACGATTTTACATGAATATATCCATATTCCATATTAAATTAAAAAACAAAACAAAACAAAAAAGTTACAATTCAAATTTAGCAAATATCTGTGCTGCTGGCCTCTGCTAGCCACCTGCAGGATTATACAGGAACTGCAACATTTTACCACGAGAAATGCAAATTTGTGTGAAAAAAAAAAAAATTATAATAATAATCATACATACAGATTTTTTTTTTTAACCCCATTCCTACAAGCTAGCTTGTGTGGATATCGACCTACCCGAGTGAACCATTAGCGATTGGCAAGAAACTAAAAATGATGCTGGTGTGAGTGTAATATAAGGACGGCGCTTTATCGCTGATCTTATGCCGCTTGTTTTAAGTTCCCCCTTACCGTGATGTTTCCCTACTAACAGCTCTGGAGCCAGGTAGTCTGGGGTCCCTAGGATCGGGGCGTTCTCCGCTGGTTCTGGACCTCTACGTACACTTTTGGGTGTTCGATAAGGGGTGTGAGACAGCGCCATCGGCTGAGGGGTCTAGGAGGTAAAACACGAACAATCAATCAATCAATCAAAACTAAATGAGAAATCGTTAAACAAAAGATGTACATCATTAAAAGGCTTTGAAATTCCTTTATGATTCCTTTAACTCCTCTATAATGAAGACTTATCAGACGTTAGACATAACCGACACTGACGGCTCCTTCACGAGTCTCCTTATACAAAACTTTGCCACAGTAACAATTACTGTTGTTAACTGTTCATTCTTTATTAACTTTATCCGTTCATTGTTACCATAAAAAAAAGCTTATGTATATATATATATGTATATATGTTTGTGTGAACATTTTGTTACTATGGAAACAATAACCTACTAAAACAAGCGCATGAATATAAACCTGAGATTTAAATGGACCCCGCGAACCCTGGACCCCGCGAACCCTGGACCCCGCGAACCCTGGACCCCGCGAACCCTGGACCCGTACGCCCTACCTGGTACAGTGAGCTGTTGAGGCTGCGTCTCTTCTTCTGCGCAGGCGTGACGGCGACAGGCGCGGTCTGGAACGAGGTGGACGTCGAGACGTCCATGCCCTCCATGGAGGCCAGGCTGAGGCGCGAGCCGTAGGACAGGTTGGAGCGATTGATGGAGCTGCAGTAGCTTCTGAAAGCCACGACGTTCTTAGGCTTGAGGAACAGCGGCGACTTGAGCAGAGTGCTCGAGGCAATATGGAGGTGATGATCGTCTTCGTGATGTTTCAACGAGGCTGAGACGGACGCCACGTCTAAAACGACTGATGTTTCATTTTCATCCTCAAACGAGGACACCAGGGCTTCTTTTTCTTTACGCGGAGGAGGCGTGGTCGTGATCACAGACATTTCATGAACCGAGCTGTCCGAGTCCAAGCTCAGGCTTCGTCTCCTCTCTCGAGGAGAAGACGACGTGAGGCCGGAGATGGGAATGTTCTCGCCCGGTTCCTCCAGCTCACACAAAAGATTCTTGGCCACTTTAGCAGGGCTGGACTGTTTGGGGATTCCTGTGGCATTCCCCAAACCCACAGCGGAGAAAATCCCGGTCAGACCTGTATGGAGTCTGGAGACGTACTCTGGAACCGGAAAACACCGCTTGTACTCTGCATTGCTCTTCTTGGCTTGGATCTCATCTTGTTCAGGGCTCTTGTCCACCTCCAAAAAGCCTCGTTTTACTGATGAGCCTGGTTTCAGAGCGGATCCTTGATCCAAAGATCTACAAGCACTGACGACACTCATGTCGGACTTCAGAAGACACGAGGGTCCGAGCGGAGTCTTCCCGGGAGTGACGTAGAGATCGGACTCGGAGAACGGGAGTCTCTTTCCTGCTGAAGTATCTGGTTTTACGTTCCTACAAACCGCTCTGACTGAGCCCTGTTGATCTCCATACGCTGATCTTGAGGATGAGTTATGAAGTGGAGTCTGAGGAGTGTCGTTTTCAGGAATCCACGTTTCACCGTTCAGCTTTCCCTCCACACCTGATCCATATTCGTCCTTTATGTTTGGAGGCGGGACGTTTTCATCTCCTTCTGGTTTCTATAATAGCACAGTATTTTTTATTGTTAGCGTCTCAAACTTTACTTTTACCAAAAAAAAAAAAAAAAAAAAGTCATCAATGATGTTACCTTGATAATATCATACTATTTGGAAATATTTCTATGATGCATATATGTTGGATATACAGGGTGGGCCATAAGTTTCCGTACATAGAAATTATTTAATTTTTTTTAAAGAAATAATTTATTCATATAATAGGCTTTACATGGCTACCATTGTTTTGAAAACAAATTGTAATATGTTTTACTCACAGTTTACATGCATTAGCACATCTGGAGAAATGTGAGCAACGGTGTTGGTGATGACCTTCAAGTGCCCCCAATATATAAAATATACATTTATAATAAATAACAAATACATATAAATACAAACTTAAATAATTCTTTTGATTGTGTAAAGCTGCTTTGCGACCAAGTCAATTATTAAAAGCGCTGTACAAATAAAAATTTATTGAATTTATTTTTCCTACGTATGGACACTTATGGCCCACCCTGTATATAAACAAGCTTTCTAACAACACAACTGCCAGCAACACATTAGTGTTCCTAAAAAATAAAAATAAAAAGAACACCGAGCTCAATTATATTTTTAAAACATTATCAAATTAAAATGTATACACTGCAGATGTTTTTAATGTACGCATTATTATTTTTACAATTTAAAACATTTAATTTAAAAAAAAGGGGGGGAAAATAAAGCGACAAATATACTCCTGTCTATGCTTCTGTATTATAGTGTTCAAGTCAAAGTGGGACTTTTGATTATACAGAATAACAGAACAGTTATGAGGGTGGGGTGGGGAGAATTAATTTTTCTATATAATCCCAAAGAACACTAATGTCAGTGGTTCACTAGTGCTTGGGTATCATCAAGGTATAAAGTTTGATCAATGATCGGACTGCCTGATTCACGTCCGAAATGCCGGCCATGTGGAAATGACTCGGAGCAGCGTCAGGACTGTATGGAGGATATACATAGTTTTATTGCTAATAGGGTTTAGTTATTACTGTGCTAAAGGGGAGTCCTGATAAACAAAATGAAGCAAAAAAAAAAACAAAGCAGATCGCAATTATACTATGTATATCCTCCATACAGTCCTGACGCTGCTCCGAGTCATTTCCACATCCACATTAGTGGTATTTTATCTATAAGTCCTAGGTGTAAAGTGGTGTCTGTTACCTGCTCGTCCTCCCACAGAGGGCTGATGCAGCTCTCGGAGTCAGTGGAGCGCAGCATGCAGGAGTGAGCGCTGCCCACAGACTCGAACCTCTTCCTGGATTTCATCAGCCTCGGGGTCAGACTTTTGGCCAGCATGCTGGGACTGAACACACTGTTAGCTCCTAAAATACACCACACACACACACAAAACACACTCAAAGTGTCACTGCTCAGATAAACTGATGAGAATCATACTAAAGATTAAAAAATAAATAAAAAAAAAAACATGAAACATCCAGGAGATGCGCACCGTGGCCTCGTGACGAGCAGATGGGGGAATGCGTGAGCTCTCGTCTTCTAGACAACAGCGGTGAACACAGCGAGCTCTTTCTCGGCACGGCTTTCCCACACGTCATGGGACTGGCCACGGCCGAGGCGCTGCAGTGACGCTTCCCGTCCATCACCGGAGTGTTCTTCACAGTGGAGACACGGGGACACAGATACATGATGCAACAGTGTGGATTTACACTAACAAACCATTAGACAGGGAAGTATAAATAAAAAGATTGTATAGTGTGTGTAAAAGATGGAACTTTATTGTGTCAGCTTGTTTAAAAAAAAAAAAAAAAAAAGATATAACTTCCTTTTTTTTTTTTTTCCTTAAATGGCTTACTTATTTGCGTTAAAATTACTGATAAGACTGATTATCAATGTTGTCACAATAAAGTTACATACAGTCTTAAGAAGGCATTGATGAGCATTTCATCTGTATTTTAGTCCTTTCCGACAGAGTACCAGTCAAAAGCTTAGACCCCGTCTAACTCAATAATGATTTTTTTTTTTTTTTTTCAAACTATGGAACAACACATATGGAACTAGATAATTATGTAACAACAGCAACAACAGTCAGTTGCTATTTTAAGACATGAAGGTCAGATGTTCTGGAACAGGTCTCACAAGAACAGTATTGTGTCGAGTGTGTTTGTAAAGCCCATCAAGCTCCATGATGATGAAACTGTCTCTCATGAAGACCTTCCCAGGAAAGCGAGACCAAAACTCACCTCTGCTGCAGAGACGTTCATTTAGAGTCACAAGTTACCTCAGAAATCACCAATTAACAAACTGTACCTCAGATTAGAGCCGTTATGAAGGATTTACAGAGCAGAAGTAGCAGATATACATCTCAATACCAACTGTTCAGAGGAGATTATTGTGTATTTCGGATAAACGCCTTCAGTATTGTTTTACAGTGTAGAAAGAAAGAAAAATCAGGAGTTAGAAGGGGTGTCAAAACTTTTGACTGGTAGTGTATAGTGATTTATATTTGTATAACCTTGGATGGTTCTTTACACCTGCAAAATCTTAATTCAAAGATCAAATGTTTAAATAAAAATAAAACGTTTTTTTTTTTTTTTTTATAATATCCCCCTCAGATTGTTTCTATTATGTTGAAAAATACAGTATGTGGCTAATTTGGAAGTTTATAATTTTATAAATGATATAAATACATTTTCAACATTTATACAAAAGCATTCGTTACAGATCAAAGCATGTAAATTACAAGTGCTTACGGTCTTTATCGGTCCTCATAATTAATTACATAAATACACACCGCCAGTTACAAACGGGATTCTTCTTGTACTTACGAGACCAAGAGAACTTATCAGGGACAAAACTTGACCGGGTGTCCGGAAATAATCCTTCTTCGGCTTGGCCAGAGAGGGCGTGGTCAGTATATCCATGAGGTTCAATTCTACAGGGTACAAAACATCGATAAGCCAAAGCGTCATTACACTAAAGACCGCACAAATACGTTTACAACACATTTTACAATTAAGCATCATTAAAAATCACGTCTTATATAAAAGGTCTTATTCGGCGTCGCCGTACCCCTGTCGAGTTTGACTTTGGAGAGGCCGAAGTCGGTGAGCTTGATGTGGCCCTGGTTGCTGATCAGCATGTTATCAGGTTTCAGATCCCTGAAGAAGACAAGAAGCCGAGATGGGGTTTTGTCTTGTTTATCCGTGCGAACACACACTAGGGCTGTTTCTCTAACACACACCGGTACCTGTGGATGATGCCGTGTCTGTGCAGGTAGTCCAGAGCCAGTGCCACTTCTGAGATGTATTTTAAGGACATGTCCTCGTCGAAGTAGCCGTAGACGTGGAGCAGAGACTTGACGTCGCCGCCGATCAGGTACTCCATGACCTGGACACAGACACACGGCCTCGTCTTATACGCGGCTCTTCTGCAGGAGGACGTGGTGTGGAGGCTTCACACCACAAAATTCATCGCAGTATAAAGCGTTTAAACGACACAGATTATAGCAAAAAGGAAATTATACTGCACGAGCACAAGATAAAATCCGCTCCTACATTTTTATTTGTTAATTTGTTAGCACGAGATACCATTTCACCTCGTTTTTTTATTCATCAGTAAAAGATATTATTTGTTCTCGCAGTTTTATTCATTTGTGAGCACAACATACAATTTCTTCCAAAATTTTCTGTTAATTTGTGTAGAAAGAAATAATTTCTCTCACATTTGTTCTCAAATTCTTTGTTAATTTGTGAGCACAAGATACAATTTGTTCTTAAATTTTTTTTTTTTTTTGTGAGCAGAAGATACAATGTGTTCTCACATTCTTCTTTAATTTGTGAGCACGAGATACAATATCTCATGGCTTTTGTTCATTTGTGAGCATGAGAGACAATTTGTTGACATGTTTCAATTCATGAGCACAAGATACAATTTGTTCTCATATTTTTTTTGAGCCCGAAATACAATTTGCTTTCACATGTTTAATTTGTGATCACAATTTGTTCCCACATTTTTTTTTATATTTGTGAGCAGAAGATACAATGTTTTCTCACATTCTTTGTTAACAAATTGTATCTCGTGCTCACAAATTCTTACGTTTTTTGTTAATTCGTGAGCACGAGATACAATTCGTTTCCACATTTTTTTTTTTTATATATTCTTGAGCACGAGATACAAAATGATCTCCATGGCTTTTGTTCATTTGTGAGCATGAGATACAATTTGTTCTCACATTTTTTACATTCGTGAGCATGAGATAATTTGTTCACGTTTTAATTCATGAAGACAAGATACAATTTGTTCTTACATTTTAAAAAATTTATGAGTACAAGAAACAATTTTTTCTCTTTTTTTCTCATTTGTGAGCACGATACAGCTTGTTCTCACATTTTTGTTCACTTATGTATACGAAATATGATTTCCTCTCACACTTTTTGTTCATTTGTGAGCGTGAGATATAATTTGTTCTCAGGCTTCATTTGCATAAAGTCTTTGATTCTGATCTTTTAGGTGAACGCTGAGAGTCGACCAGTATAAAATCGCGAGCGATTTTTATTTTTTTTTGCTTTTGACTCTCGGCTGTGTGGAAGAGGTGGTGTGACCGGGAGGACCTGCTGCACTGCTGCTAGCTGAATATGATGACGTGACGTGTTTTTAAAGACGAATACCTGATGTAGTTTAAAGTCTCAGTCTGAAACTGAAATATAATCATTAAATAGTTATCTTTCCCGCCACAGTGGCCACTCTTATGTCTCCAGTATGTGTTTTTTTTCCGTACCAGATACACCTTGCTGGCCGTCTGCAGTGAGTAGTACAGGTGCACGATGAAGGGGCTCTTGCTGAGGGCCAGAGCGTCTCTCTCCGCCCGCATCTGATCACTCATGTTCTTATCCACCATGTCCGCTTTCTTCACCACCTGCAAACAGATCGTTCACACCGAACAGTCACGACACAGGTTTGAGTATCACGCCTATCATTACACATCACTGGATCCAAAATCACACCATTTACTAACATAACTGACTGACTGCTTGGAAATCACGATTAGTTTTAATGATAATCATATAGAATAATTACTGTATGCAACTAGCAAGCACTTGATTGATTGATTTAAATAGTTACGGTGTTGATTTATACATTTTCTAAAATGCTCAAGAACAATTTCATGTTAAAATCATTTCTAGAGTATATATTTTGATTACAATACAATAAACATCTAATTATATTTAAATTAAATTATTAAAATACATAGCACATTTTATACAACTGGAGCTGTGACTCACAGCTAGCCTGTCGAATGTTTATTGTCCGATTTGTCTGATGCACCTATATTTACTAGAGTTTAAAATATATAAAAAGTATCTAAAATGTTGTGTTACTCGTGTTACTGATTGTCTAAATGTCATTAAACTTTTAATCTTTTTTCCCCTGCAAATCCTCCACTCCACACTCCAGTCCAGTGGGTGGCAGTGTTGCAACAACCGTCCATAAACTCCAAAAGAAGAAGAATGAAATACTCTCACAAATTGTGAGTATTTGCAAGATATGGAAGCAGTTTGTCTATTCTGATAAAGCTGTGAAAAAATTTTTTTAAAGAAATTTTAGACTGGGGGAAAATTTCTTTTCTGTGGGAACCCTCCACAAAATTTTTTTTTTTTTTTTAAATGCCGTTACTAAAGTATAACTTAATATTGAAAAGCAGAAAAGCATTTACTGATTAAAAGGAAGAATGTTTAAGAGCAACCCGTCTAAACAATGTAACATGTGAATTACAAACTAAAAAGTATAAAAATAAAGAATAATTATCATCATAATCTGCTGATTATCCATGTTAAACTATAGGATTATTTTAAACACTTTTCAGCTTTTTGTGAATACTTTGTACACTTTGTTCTGTAATCGGCTAAACTGAATTTCTTTTGTGCTCCTGCTGTAGCTGACAAAATGCAATTCATTTTGTATCTAGATTTAGGAAATGATACTGAATGTTTTAACACATAAACCAGAATATTTTTTTATTTTTTTTTTATTTTAGGTCACAGGCCTAGGTACAAGCATTTCACTGCATATCATACAGTGTGTGTGTGTGTGTGACAAATAACATTTGAATTCGATCTTGATATTTTCTTTGCAGCTGTCATATGGAGGCTTAGTTAAAGATATGATTATACCCTGTAGTGACTGTGTGAGTCTTTTATCTTAATGATTATTAAATCATTTTAATAAATAAAAATAAATAAATTACAAATAAAAATTTTGGATTTTTTAAAATTATTATTATTGCCCCTTTATAATGACATTAGTGTGAATGGTTTCTAAACCTCGTGTTTATCTCCTCTACATGATGCAGATTTGTCTGTTCGGGCGCTTTACCTTCACAGCGTACAGTTTGGAGTTGTTGTTCTTCCGCGCCAGGAACACTTTCCCGAAGGCGCCGCGGCTGATCGGCTTCAGCACCGTGAAGTCCTCGATGGAGGGCGGCTTGGGCACGTCCACACTCACCGCCGGAGCTCCCGCTGATTTCTCCTCTGCCTCCATTATCTCTCTCTCTTAAATACTTATCTCTTTAAAATAACTCAATAATAATAATCTACACTATATTTCCATCTCTGATACTCTGAGTGATGTATATCCACTCTGACATTAACCTGATTAACACACATACACAATCACCAGCAGCAGCTGCACTGTTTTGAAATTTGAATTGTGCTCCTCGGCTGTAGGGGTCCTTACCGTAGAGGGCCAGAGATAGTCCCGATTATTTATCTTAAAATAAAAAAAAATAAAAAAAGATAAAACTATATATATTACATATATTTTAAGTTTTTAAACCTTTCAGTCAATAGGGCGTATGATTATTTGTTAATAATTCGGTAATCATGTTTAATTATTGTTTATTTTGAACAGGCATATATTTAGACTACTAATGTCAGTTACATTTATGTAACAGGCCCTCTGGGCGGGCTTGAAAACACCGGAAGTAGAGTGAAAACAGGGTTGCCATGACTAGAGTTTTACAGTATTTTATATATATATATTTTTTTACACATATATAAATTTATATTATATACAGTATACGCAAGGCGACTCATTTGAAAGAGGCCCCGAATATTCTCTAATAACTCTCGCTAGCACGAAACAGCGTACAATGTGCTCTTCAAGTATATGGAGCTTGGATGCCCTGAAGCCAGAGTAATAAATAAAGTAGGGGCGCCAGATAACCATCATCGCCCCTTTTTACGCAGTATCCCTTCACTCGACCTCTCATCAGGATGGTGGTGTACAGTAATGAGCAGCGCGTCTTCATGGTGCGGACCTACTGGCTGACCACGTCGTTTAAGCAATGTCAGAGTGAATTCAGGAAGAAATATGGTGGTCGTGACGTACCCTCGAAGAGCGTGATTCAGAGGATGGTACGAAAACTGGAAACGACAGGATCGTTGATCCCGTCTCACGGCGGAGGCCGTCCGAAAATGTCGCAGGACACGATCAGTGAGGTGCGACTTCGTCTGCAGCAGTCCCCGACGACGTCCCTGAGACGCCTCGCACAGGAGACCGGGAGGTCGTATTCGACATGTCAGAGAGCTGCGAAAAGGGCCAGATCTCATGACCTTTGCGTGCAGCAGTCGCCTGCGAAATCTCAGAGACGCCCGTCTCATTCGACCGCGAAGAAAGCTGCGAAATCGCACGCGTATCGGGTCACCGTCGTGCAGGAGCTCAAAACGAGCGACATGGAGAAAAGAGTGAGATACTGTCACTGGTTCCGGGCGTTTGTGAAGGACAACGAAAGAATACTAGACATCACCTGGTTCTCATCCGAGGCCTGGTTCCATCTGTCGGGTTACGTTCACTCACAAAACACCCGTCTATGGGCGGCTGAAAGTCCCTTTGGAGTCCCTCAACCGGTCCCTGATCAAAAAGTCGGCATATGGTGCGCGATGTCTCGGTTGCGCATTGTAGGCCCTATTCTCTTTGACGCCGCCGTGAACACGGATGTTTACCTGGACATTTTTGGACAGTTCGTGAATCAACTGGATGGTCGCGAGTTATCCGAAGGTTACTTCCAGCAAGATGGAGGAGCGACGTGTCACACGTCGGCAAAGAGCATGGAAAAAATTGAGTCCTTCTTCGGCAACAGGGTCATTTCAAAGGGGCTTTGGCCACCGCGGTCGCCGGATCTGACCCCGCCAGACTTCTTCCTTTGGGGTATGCTGAAAGGAAAAGTCTATTCTAACAAGCCTCGCACTGTGGAAGATTTGAAGGAGAACATCCGACGTGAAATCGCCGCCATTCCCCCTGATATCCTCGCTGATACCTTTAGGAACATGGAGCACCGTGTCGAAATGTGTCTGGCAGAAAACGGAGATCACTTCCAGCATCGCATGTAGTGTGTATAGAGTATACACACCCTGATCAGCCATAACATTAGGTTCCGCTGTTGCCACCATAACAGTGATGCACTGTGTGTTCTGACACCTTTCTACCATTAACCTTTTCCTCTACACTAGCGCTTCTACTAGATCGGACAGACTACACGAGCCAGCCTTCACTCCCCATGTGAGCCTTAGCCGTCCATGACCCTGTCACCGGTTTTCCTTCCTTTTGGTGTGTCCTGACCACTGCAGACCAGGAACCTCCCAGAAGAGCTGCAGTTTTGGACTCGCTCTGACCCAGTCCTCTAGCCATCACAATCTGGTCCTTGTCAATGTCACTGAAATCCTCACACAAGGTTTAATTGCCGCCTAATATATTCCACCCACTTCCAGCTGCCATTGTAATGAGATATTGAGAAGAGATATTGTAGCTACTGTGAGAAGGGACAAATTGTAATGGCTAGACATCTGGATCAACACCTGGATTTCTATTATCTCTATAACTATTATTTCTGTTTATTTCTGATGTTGTTGGTTTAATTGTGTACACGTGAAATAAAATACAATAACCATAAAATAAAATACAATCATTTAATTTATGCTACTTTTTGTTTGTGTGTTTTTTGTTGTTGTTGTTGTTGTTTATTTTCCACAGCAAGTACTTAACACTTCATTAATTTCGAAAGCTTTCATGACTACTTCAATATATCCACTGAACCAGAGTTATTGTAAAAGCAGCTGTTAAAAGAAAACTAATCAACACCTTCGGAGAAATCAGAACTCTTCTTCTTTCAGCTGCACTACAGTGGACCATTTGTCTCCATCTGACTCTGTCTAGCACGTCTTCCCTCGTCACTCCAACCTCCTGCATGTCCTCCTTCACCAAATCCATAAACCTCCTCTTGGGCCTTCCATCTTTTCCATTCTCCTCCCGATATACCCCTCATCCTTCTTCTGCACATGTCTAAACCATCTTGCCTCTCTAACTTTGTCCCCAAACCGTCCTACCTGCACTGTCCCTCTAATATCTTATTTCATTCCTTATCCTGTCCGTTCTTGTCACTCCTTAAACAAATCACAGCATCTTCAGCTCTGTCACCTCCAACTCTGCTTCCTGTCTTTTTTCCCCCAGCGGCAACGTCTCCAAACCGCACAACATCGCTGGTCTCACTACTGTCCTGTGAACCTTCTCTTTCATTCTTGCCGATGCCTTTCTGTCCGTCACAGATCACTCCTGCACGCTCCTCTTCACTCCTCTACCACACTCCACATTGCTTTGGACAGCTGACCTAAAATATTTAAACTCCTTTACCTTCCCTGCCTCTGCGCCTTGCAACTGTCCATCACCGCTGCAAACAGGAAGGGGCTTAGGACCGACACTAAGACTCCCATCTTAGGCCCAAGAGGAGGTTTATGGATGTGGTGAGGGAGGACATGCTAGACAGAGTCAGATGGAGACCAATGGTCCACTGTGGTGCAGCCGAAACTGGCTTGTGCAAGTCGAGTTTTCTGAGAAATCATAATGTACAGGAATTAAACACTAGATGGCGCTAAAAGAAGCCAGTTACATTCTGGGTATTTTATATGCACGTGTCTAATAAATTGGCATCATGTCATTTTATTATTTTTTTTTACAGGCAGAAGGTTTAAATCAATACTTATGAAATAAGAAATACATTATCAAAAGCTGTGAGTGAGAATCTGTTACTGATACACTCAACAGATCCAGTCATGTCTCTCATGCAGTTCATGCTTCTTATTTTAAACCACATTTATACTGGAAGAAAGTCCTATTATCACAGTACGTAATGCTTTTCTATAACACATCAACGTTACTTTATCATCATCACAGCTGTTGAAGATACGCAATATGGTCCAAAGCATGTGGACACCTGAATATCACACCCATATGTGGTTCTTCATCAAAGCTGAAAAGCACAAAGTTGTGGTGCAAACCTTCTTCATGAAGACACGGACAACCAGCACATTTGGATGTAATGGTCGGGAGTGCACATACTTTTGACCAGGTAGTGTATTTTTGTCTTTTTTTTTTTACTTTTAAGGCATTAGATATAATTCTAACGAGGTGTTGGTGGTGAGACAACACATCCTAAAAAGACATAAATATAAATACAGAGTGCATGTGTGTGTGTGTGTTTGGTTAAGTGTCCATACATGTGCCATCAGAAGGTCACAGGTTCAAATCCCAGCACCACCCAGTTGCCTCTATTGGGCCCCTTAACTGCTCAGATATCTAATGAGATAAATGCAAGTCGACATAGCTGTACAGTAAATGTAATGAAGCACTTTGGGCCACGAACACTTCCAACCCCTGGTGTGGTATCTGTCTTACTAGTGGTAGTTTCTTAAAGGGTCGGGTTGTCAGCTTGAAACCCGGTTGTATCTGAGGGTGAAGGACCTGCTGCAGCACTTTAAACACCGAGCTACCCCTTGCCCCAATAAGTACAGTATACAGATATATTTTTAATAACATCACTGGCCGTGCTCATGGTTGCTATGGCAACGGAGAATTTTGGGGAGGCCGACGTGTATAATAACAATGAATTTCAGGTGGCAGGATATATTTATATCATTATTACAAGAAGGAGAACAACAATCATCATCAATGTTGTTGTAGTAACACTTTGATCTCCTGATGCTTTCCATTTTAAATTGTAACAAATGTACAGTAACAACCCACATCAATGGCAACAGTGAATTTGAGGGAAGCCTATGTGTAATATAATGATGCAACTCAGATGGCAGGATATATTTATGTCATTATTACAAAAAGAATAACGACAACAATCATTACCATCATCATTGTTATTGTAACGGTATTCACTTTGATCTCTTAGTGTTTTCCAGATGTAACAACCCACATCAATGGATTATTTTTTAACAAAATATACAATATATACATCACTTACTACAAATCATGAAAAGAGATTTATTATTATTATTATTATTATTATTATTATTAATATTATTATTATTATTATGGCAATATCATCATAATTCCCATGCACAATCTTTACCACAGCTGAGATCTTCACCACTGCAGAAAAAACAGGCATTATCTTTGATCATCATCATTTTATCATCATTGTTGGACAAATCATGATTTTTTTTTTTGCAATAATTATACAGAGTTTATTATATTAGTGTATATCATCATAATTTCCATGCATGATCTTTAACACAGATTTGATCTTCACCACTGATGCAGATCAATTCCTGCTCTCTGTTTCACCCAGATGAGGATGAGGTTCCCTGTTGAGTCTGGTTCCTCTTAAGGTTTCTTCCTATTACCATCTCAGGGAGTTTTTCCTTGCCACTGTCGCCCTCGGCTTGCTCACCTGGGACTATCTGACCATTTTGATTCATACACATTCAAATTCCATACAAACTTAAATAATTCTTTTGAATGTGCAAAGCTGCTTTGCGACAATGACAATTGTTAAAAGCGCTATACAAATAAAATTGAATTGAATTGAACCACTGCACTCAGTAAAAAAAAAACAGTCTTTGATCATCATAATTGTTATTGTTGTAACTGTATTTTGATCTCTTTGATCTCTTAGTGCTTCCCAAATAAATTTAATTGTAACAAATAACAACCCATATCAATGGATATACACACATGTACTGTATATCATAACATGAAAGATGTTTTTAATTTATTTTTCATTTTTGCAAGAATCATGATATGTTTATTAGTGTATATCATCATAATTCTCCTGCATGATCTTCAACACTTTAACACAGCTTTGATCTTCAACACTGCACTCAGAAAGAAAAAAAAAACCCACTCATTATCTGGGAGGCAGATTAAGACAACACCTTAACAATTTATTACTCTGAACTTTAGATATAGAGTCAGGACACACACATACACACACACACACACACACACACACCAGGCTTGCTGTCTTATTCACTCCTCCAGTGTTTGATGGCAGGTTTTTTGGAGAAAGCGGGGGCAGCTGCTCCCTCCTCCAGAGCCACACAGACCTGATATTCAGCAGCTCAGCTCGTCCCCCTCTCCTCTCCTCTCCTCTCCTCTTGTCCTCTGTCCTTACACTTCGGGACACTTTCTCCACTCGGACACACACACACACACACACACCTCTCACATGGCGCTGGATATGAACAGGATCATGTTTAGGATCTGCAGCTTTCTGTGCGTCTGCGTTCTGCTCCTCACATCCAGCGTGCGCGCGCAGACACACCAGCGGTGAGTTCCTCTCTTTCTACTGCGCACACATCTGGCGTTCTATTGCGCACACATCTGGCTTTCTATACACGCAACATCTGGCCGGTGCAAGTCCAGCATCCGAGACACAAAAGCTTTAATGCCTTTTAATGCGTGTCCTATTTCCACTCAGGACTTTACACTGTATTGTACAGGAGGAGGTTATACAATCAGGGGAGACGCGCATTCTCACCACGTCCCACACGGGTACAGCCGCGCATGCGCAGTTGATTAAATTCAGGGTGGGCGGAGCCATAATGCGTCATTATTATTTTTTTCATTATGATGTTTTTGCTATATGTATTTGTTTGTTTGTTTGTTTTTAAATAATGATTGACATGTTATGCATAACTGGTACTCATTAATTATTTATTTACTTATGTATGGTTTGTATGTTCAGTTTTGGAATTCATATTTAACTATATCTATATTGTTCAGAACTCGCTCTTTCAGTGATATCTTTACGTTTCATACATTGGAGAACCCAAAACCTGTCTCAGAAAATGTTCTGTCTGTCTGTAACAGGTAGATTTTGTCATGGCGCCACAAAAGAAAAACTGTCTAGACAGAATTTAATGAAACTTTAGTTTTTCATTTATACAGTAGTTAAACCTGTGCCATAAATCTCATATGTTTCAAAGCCCTGGTGTTCATAATAATCAGCAATGTGAAGATAAAAGCAAACATATCCACAGCAGTCCAAGGTGAGGGCTTGTTCAATACCTGAACTGAGAGCCCGGTGTTATGAGCTCAAATCTAAATGTTGAATAGAAGTGAGCAGTTACTGTATGTGCCAGATTACATTACAGCATCTAGCATTTGTTTTAGCATCTATCATCTCTATCATTTCATCTAGCACGAATTTAGCGCTTTGTCCTACGTCACAGCATAAAGTATATATTTTTTCTATTCTAGCGCTTCGTCCCTCTAAGTGGACGTGGCTATACACATCACTAAACAGAGCCAATCGATGTATTAGTTTACCATGTATTCAAAAAGTATGGAGAAGACATAGAAAGGACGGTAATGCACCTACAAGCCGCCAAAATCCTCAAGAAACTGAAAAGAAAGTGTGACACGGCATGGCTTGCTCCAAAAGAAAGGAAAGTAGACTATAAAAACCTTCCAAGATGAATAAACAGATCAATGTATGTTTTATCTTCCTGCAGGAAGTTTAAAATCAGTTTGTTTCAAATGTTCTGAGTATAATATATATATATAT
>JAQMYJ010000033.1:33092294-33102836 GCA_030014305.1 Clarias laeviceps | reverse complement strand
CAACATGATTGAATCTAATACATGTTAAGTTGTTGAATTTCATGCAAATACAACATGATTTATTCATGTTCATCTTGGAAACATGAAATTATTGTGTACAAAACACATATTACATTTTAGTACACGTAACAGGTAGACAGCTTCCGTTTTTTGAGTGTATTGAAACACAAACTGACTCGTAACAAAACATGTATTGTTGAATGTATATACGCATTCATTCATCTTCTATACCACTTACCCTGTTGCAGGGTTGTAGGGAGCCTCGAGGCTATCCCAAGAGACTTTGGGCATGAGGTGGGGTACACCCTGGATAGGGTACCAACCCATCACAGCCCAACCAACAGACACACTCACACGCTCATTCGCACACAACAGGCAATTTGGGAATGCCAGTCAACCTAATCTGCATGTCAGGTTTGTGGGAGAAAACTGGAAGTACCGGAGGAAACCCACCAAGCACGGGGAGAACATGCAAACTGCATGCACACAAACACCCAAGGCGGGAAATGCACCCAGACCCTGGAGGTGCTTTGGTGTAGTTAACAAGTACACCACCATGCTGTCTTAATGTATATAACTTGTGAATAAATGTTATTTGATTAATTTACAAGATGTCATTCCTAAAGAGATTATTATACAAATGAATAGCCTATGGTTAAATACTATACATTTACATTTCATACATTGGAGGACCTGAAACCAATCTCTGAAAATTTCATGCATCTCTGTATGTATGTCTGTCCAGCCAGATTACAGCCAAAACTGTCTGTAAAGAATTTAATGAAACTTTGCCAGTCCTTGGGCATTTGTCTGAAGTTAAACCTGCACCATAGATTAAATCAAAATGTTGCATAGAAGTGAAGTTATGAGCAGATATCTGCCAGATTAGAAACTGCAAGTTTTGACAGCATACTGCGTATGCGTCACACTGTGGCCGTGTATTAAATCGACCACTACACAAAAATTTTAAAATCTTTTGAACTACTTTCACATCTGCCTAAAATTTAAACTGCACCATAAGTGAAATCAAAATGTTGAGTAAAAGTGATGTTATGAACAGTTACTGTATGTGCCAGATTTAATAATCTACTTTAAAATAAGATACTTGCTCAGTGTAAACAAACACCTGCACCAATATAAGAAAAGCTAAACGATGAGTACTTACACTAGTATTCTCTCAGTATTTGTTCAGGATCTCTGGTTTCCTCTCTGATTCTGAAACAATGCCAGAGGAGATGGTTTGCTATATTAAACAGCTTCTGGGTGGAAATGTGTGTGTGCATCATGTTTTCCACTCAACGTTGCTGGGATAGGCTCTGGATCCAGGTTATCGGGGTGTCACTGAGCTTTTATTTTATAATTCTTCTTTTTTTTGTCCTTCGGCTGCCATCTGGTCCGCACACAACTTGGCACAAATTTTATGCTGGATGCCCTTCCTGATGCAACCCTGATGCAAACCAATATTGAGTTTTATTGAGTTTTATTAAGTATATTGAGTTTTCAAACAACTATAATGTGTATTTGGGGTCATTGTCCTGCTGGACACTAGTTCCATTGGACGCTAAACAGGCCCAAAGCATGACACGACCTCCATTTATGCTTTACAGATGGTACAGAGCTTTTGGGGTTAAACGCCTCACATTTACGACTCCATACATTCCTCTGGTCAAAACATTTCTCTTGAAGACTTTTAGTTTGTCCTTGTGCTCAGCAGTCATTCAGTCCTTGATGAAATAAACTCAGTTGACTGTTGACAGTGGCAATGGTGTTCCAGCAGCTTCCAGTTCTTTGCCTTGATGTCCTTGGGTTATTTCTGACCTTCCAAACCAGTTTTTCGCTCAGCTAAGGGCGACAGTGTGGGTCGTCTTTCAGCCATTGGTAAAGTCCAATAATACTGACATAGAAACAGTTGTTTGAACTGATCTTTCAGTCAGCAGTTGTTCACGAGATGTTCCTGAATCTACCATCTGCTTTCTCATATCTGCACTGAGCTCCTTGGACTGTCCATTTGTTCTCAGTGTTGGTCAAAAACGTATGAGGTCCAATCAACCTGGCCTAGAAAGAGACCAGTTGCTGTGATATTCATTTCCCAGATGCAGTAAGTGTATGTAAACTTCTGGCTGCAACTGTACCATCTAATAAATTTTTAGAAAAGACCCAGAAGAGACAGTTTTAAATTTTAAGAGCATGGTTTAAGATCATGCACAACATGAAGTTATCCAGCATGCAGACTGGCAGCTCGTATTGAGTGCTTTAAGTCGTACCTTTGTCCAACTTTGTTCAAGATAATCTCATTAACCAGGGTTGACAGCCTTAAGCAACATTCTCATTCATCTCAAAAACCACACAAGATCTAAGAATAGACGCAAAATTGGACTACATTCATGCATGTTTTTCTTTTTCTCCACTTGTCAGCATGTAATGCCAGGTATTTCAAACAAACCGACATTACCCTCAAAACCCCTCTCCCAATTATCTAAATATATACAATCTAATTAGAACTTATAAATAAACCAAAAAGTGTATGTGAAATAATTACAATAGACTCACTGTAGACACATTCACGCTTTGTGTTTGTTCTCGTTAATGTTTATTAGATTTAATACCTTTAAGACCTGTTGTCTTTCTGTAAATAAGTTGTTGTTAATGAGTGTTTTTGTTAATGAGTGTTCTGGTCTCTCCTCTTTCCCTGAACATGGGGCAGCGTGATTCCTGCCCCAGTTGGCCTCTGTTAGTGATTGTTGCAGATCTTATGTTTGACCACTAGGTGGTCAATACTAAAAATTATATAAAATATATCAGTGTAAATATATCAGAACCTCTGACCCTTTAAATAGTCATGACTGATACAAAATCAACAAGTAGTATTTTATGGACTGGTAGATGACCCAGTTTTCAGTATTTTCTATCTTCAGAATAGAATAAAATATAATAAAAGTTTGTAATCTAATCTATTCTAACACAAAACACGATAAAGCCCAGTAACCAGTAATTCATGAAACAAAGTCAGTATTTGGTGTGACGATGCTTTGAGGACCCTTTAGACTCAGGTACAATTTGTGCCGTTTTTTAAGGAAATTAGCTACTAAGTTTTACTCAGCATCCTGCAGAATCACACACAGTTCTTCTGAGGACTTTGACTGCTGCTTCTTTATTGCATGCACAATCCGGCGGCTTACATTTTGTTTTTTTGTCTAAAAAAGTGCTCACTTATATAATATGCTGTTTCCTTTTCTGGCATACAAATATTTTATGTAACTTGTAATTTTGTGGTGGGCTGCTGATGTTTGACAATGATAAATGTTTTTGCACTGCCCCAATAATAAAGTGCTCAAGTAATAATTAATAAAAACAAAAAGTTTTTACTAAAGCATGGGGTGCCTAAAACTTTTGCACAGTACTGTGTGTCATATAAATGTCTTTTTAATAATTAATAATGTTTTCCTTTTTTAAAAACAAAAAAAAACAAAGCAAGTATCACTTGTTCCGTGTGGCTACAAAGTGAGTGATAGTTATTGGTAAACCAGCGTATACAACAAATATAACAGGTTAAATCTGTTGTGTACCACAATAAAAAAAAAAAAAAATAATAATCCTATTTAAAACTTTGGGTGAAATTTCTGGTATTTATGCACGGTGTTGTAGCCACACGGTAGTTAGCACTGTTGCCTTGCTAACCACCATTAGGCTAAACCCCTGTCCGGGGTGTAGCGTGCCTCTTTAAAGGATAAAGTGCTATAGAACGTGAATGAATGAATGAATGTATGTATGTTGTATGGGATTTTTTATTTAATACTTTTTAATGTTGCTTAACCAGCTGTGTTTGTTACTATTATTTAGATATTTCTGCCTGACTCTAATTCAAGACTAATTAGCCAGCTAGTTTAGCTAGCTACAGTGTGTTTGCGATCCTAGCCAGTATCTTATGGTATATCAACATATTACACATATTTAAACTCTATATACAGTCATGCTCAATGTTTCTTTTTACTTTTATTAGACCTTTTTTATTAATATTTTTCTATCAATCCACAGACAGTCTTTTCCATGTGGAGGCAACGTAACAGGAGATTCGGGAGTCATCGGTAGTCAGGGTTACCCGGGAGTATATCCTCCAAACACCAAGTGTGTATGGAAGATCACAGTAAGTATACTTTCTAGATTTCATGACCTGCACTCTGATTGCATCTTCCTGCTACTTGCATTTTGCGACACGGCTTATTTTGAATATTTATGAGCAGATTGATGATGCAACTGCATTGCAGTGCGTCCCCGCAAGACCTCAGTATGTGTGTGTGTGTGTGTGTGTTTTCTGGCGTGCATTTGGTGTGTTGTATCTGGGTCTCGGCCAGCGTGAAAGCCCTGGAGGATCGCTTCAGACTCTGTGTGCATTTTTGAACATGTTGGCACCTCCACCGCGTGCAGGAGTGTGAAGGAAGCTTCAGTTTTACAGACGGATTTTCACCAGTTTATCACAGCTTACTTTTGAACATCCTCGATCATCCACGTTTCTGTTACAACCTGCAAAAGACTAAATATCAGATCTCTTACTGAACTTGTTTTTATAAATTCTTAAATGGTTTTTTTTACTATGTAAGAACTTTGGTCAACCATTGGTTGTTTTAAATGTACTATATAAATAAAATAACTTAACTTAATATAATTTTATCATAGACGCATGGAAGGATTACATCTTGTTCATAGTAAACAGCACATAGATGACAACTGATTGTAACTGTTAAAGATGTAGAGAGCTACAAAAACGAGACTGCACTTGCTAGGAACCGTTGACTTGCCACCTGGTTAAAAGTGTTGCACCACATCATTTTGATGACTGTTGCATTTCTACTTAATTAAAGAACATCTCATTTTACTTTTTTAATTTGTCTATAGTACTGTATATGTAGGTGACATGGTGGTGTTGTGATCAGCCCTGTGGCCTTGCACCTCCTTGGTCGAGGGTTTAATTTCCGTCTTGGGTCTCGTGGAGTTTGCATGTTCTCCCTGTGCTTGGTGGGTTTCCTCCGGGTACTCCTGTTTCCTCCAAAGTCCAAAAACATGCAGATTAGGTTAATTGCTGTTGTCAAATTGGCAGTAGAGTGTGTGTGTGTGTGTGTGTACTTGCACTGAATTGGCATCCTGTCAAGGGTGTACCCCACCTCATGCCCTAAGTCCATGTACACAGGATAAGTGATATAGAAGATGAATAATTTGTTTAATTTGGGTTGGTGTCGTCTCTTCCATCCTTGGGTCTGTGTGCACAGAGTTAGCATGTTCGCCCCGTGCTTGGTGGGTTTCCTCCCACAGTCCAAATACATGCACATTAGGTTAAGTGGTTAATTATTTGGTTAATTGGCGTTCATAAATTTCCCATAGTGAGTGAATGACATGTCGAGCTGGCAACCCAACACCTTAAGTAACTGCCCTAGAAATGATGGATATATCCGCAAGGAGGGACGTATCCAACACCTAATGTGCTGGATGGCCCAAAATGGCAAAAAAAAAAAAAAAAAAGAAAAGAAAAGAAAAGTTTTTAAGCACTGACCCTGGAGACTTCTTCCTTTAATGTTAAATAAACATCTCCATACAAAAAAGATAATTTAATATTATTTGAACTGTGTAGGAAGAATCAATGATATACTAGTAAAGTGCATTGACATAAATATGTGGTTTGTAGCTGCACTATGAGGCTGCTGGTATAAAAAAAAAAAAAAAAAATCAATACCAAATAGGTTTAAGAATTCGACAGCACTGTGGCGTAGTAATACAAATAAATAGAATATTTCTCTCTCTGGTTGTAGTTCTGTGTATGAATCCTCATACTGTATTCATTCTAAAAAGGCCATGTTCCTTTTTACTCTAAATGTAATATATAAAGTAGATGGAATGATGGAAACCGCGTGATTTGATGACTCGATGTGCCTCTTACAGGTTCCACAAGGCAAAGTGGTCGTCCTCAACTTCCGCTTCCTCGATCTGGAAAGTGACAACCTGTGCCGCTATGATCACGTCGATGTTTACAGCGGGCATGTCAGTGGGCAGCGCCTGGGCCGATTCTGTGGAACCTTTAGGCCCGGTGCCCTCATCTCCACGGGAAACAAGATGCTCATTCAGATGGTGTCAGATGCCAACACGGCCGGCAGTGGATTCCTGGCAGTGTTCTCCGCAGCTAACCCTCACGAACGAGGTGAGACAGAAAGTTTAAAAGGATAAAGGGTATTAGTATGCCTCCACCAGATGAAATAGACATTAATTGAAACCCGATATTGCCAAAAGTATTCGCTCGCCTGCCTTCACATGCATATCAACTTGAGTAACATCCGATTCTTAATCCACAGGCTTTTATATAATGCTGGCCCACTCTTTGCAGCTATAAGAGCTTCAACTCTTTTGTTGTGCAGGCCAGTCAGGTTCTTCCACACCAAACTCGCTCATCCATGTGGATTTTGCTTTGTGCACTGGTGCGCAGTCGTGTTGGAACTGGTGTGGGGTTGTTTTTCAGGAGTTGGGCTCGGCCAGTGAAAGGAACTCTTAATGCTTCAGCATACCAAGACATTTTGGACAATTTCATGCTCCCAACTTTGAGGGAACAGTTTGGGGACGGCCCCCTCCTGTTCAAACATGATGTGAACCAGTGCACAAAGCAACGTCCATAAACACATGGATGGTGTGGAAGAACTCGATGGAACTCCTTTGGTATGAATTAGAGCGGAGACTGTGAGTCAGGCCTTCTCGTCCAACATCAGTGTCTGACCTCACAAATGTGCTTCTGGAAGAACGGTCAAAAATTCCCGTCAACACTGTCCTAAACCTTGTGGAAAGCCTTCACAGAAGAGTTGAGGCTATTATAGCTGCAAATCGGGCGGGGCCAACATCATATTAAACCTTAATAAAAAAAGTAATGAAACTAAATTAAATATATATAAATATAAAACAAATAGCTAATTCAAAGAGAGAGATATTTTATGGTACTTGTGAGAAGGGTTGTTAAAAATTGTGTTCTAGTTGCTATGATTTATCATGAATATGCCAATTACCTGGTTTATACATGTATTCAGGCTTGTGTTTTCTTAGATAATAGTTTTTCAGTGCGATTATATATATATATATTGCACAAAATTAAAAACATATTTTTGTTGCATGTTTTTGTTAGAAAATGTTATTATCATAAGAATGTTCATTTATACAGTAAGATGGCAGCATGGTGATGTAGTGGTTATCACTGTGACCTTGCACCTCCAGCGTCAGGGTTTTGAGTCCTGCCTCAGGTTTGGGTTTCCTCTGTGTAATCCGGTTTCCTCCCATAGTCCAAAGACAGGCAGAGTAAGATAATTGGCATTTCCAAATTGCCCATAGTATGTAAGTGTGTGTGTGTGTGTGTGTGTGTGTGTGTGTGTGTGTGTGTGCTTGGATTTGAATCACTTTTGCTCAGGATAAGAGCCTCTGCCAAATGCCTAAGTGTAAATGAATCCTATCCAGAGTGCTCCGAGTCCCCTGGGCCCGTTTGTACAGGATAAGTGTTGTAGAGAATGAGAGTGAGTGAGTGATTTATAAGGAAAGATACAAGGTTTTAGAATAAAAACATGTTAAATTATGTTTAATTTATGCAAACAACATAATCTGTGCTTGTGGTGGGTGCCAATACTTATTGGGTGCCAATACAGTCAGAGCCCTTCATTTAACCTCTAGCTGCTCTAGGAAAGGAATAAGGTGAGAGTACTGTATGTAAATAAACTAGACTGAAAGGTTTAAAATTGCACTGCCAGTGCTTTAAATGTCTCTAAGGTCAGTCTTGGGCATTTTGAGCAGAAGTTAGTTTTTCCCTCTTCTGGATAAACGTGACACGAGTGTTCTATGGGGTCAGATTCTGCGGTGGACGTCACAGAGTGATGTGGAATTTCTCACTGGTGCTTTTCTCCGTGTTTCCGAGGCAGGTCAGAGCCCCAGAGATTCTCTCTGACTCATTAAGAGAGAAGATAAGTCTGCTAGCTCTGTGTAAGCCTGCTGGAATTTTAATGAGCGGGGTTTACCTCGTGTTTGTTTTCCCAGATTGCTGTAGCTACTGTAGGTTGCTGTCTACAATTTATGGGGTTAAAAACGGGTTACACATAAATATGACATTATAATGTCTGTGGTGTGTGAACGCTGCTACCAAGTGCTGATTTTGTTGCTGAGAATAAAATAGATTCGTAAGGCATGCTTTATTTAAGAAACATGGTTTAACCAATAAACTAAGAACCGAGGCTGAGGACTAGGCATAGCTAGTATACAAGTAAATTAACACAAGACAAAGAGCTGAAAGGTTGACAGAGCTTTAATAGGGAAACAATTAACTCACAACCGCTTAGCCAAATAACAAACACAAAATGTACTAGCAACCAAACAGGAAGTAAACAAAATGTGATTGATGAACCATAAACTAGACAGAGAAATCTGGAAAAAAAAATTCTAACAAAAGCCACACAATGCTCATTAGGATACCGTGACAGAGACCTCTCTCTAAGAAACCAGTGGCTCAGGACAACCAGCCCACCAATTCCTCACCAGTTCCTCAGATTTTGTGGCTTGGCATGGGGATTGTGAAGTATCTTGGCAGAAAAGCTGGGACAGATTTTTGCACAGGAGGATATGATGTATATGGCTTGGGCATTGTGGCTGAGGAGAGCTCGGACTGGACTGGAAGCTGAAACTAATCTTGGCATGAGCACTGGGTTGGCACTTTTGCATGCTGGAATTTGGGGTGGGTGCCGGGTTGGTGCTTGGCACACTGGAACTTGGCATGGATAGTGGGCAAAAGCTTGGCATTGCCATTAGGGAGGACAGAGGGCATCCTGTGGAGCCTTGGGGATAGTATGACTGTGTCTGGGCTGGGGTTTGGAGCTTACATGTCTACTTTGTGGAGCTTTGAGAGAAGTACTGTATAGCACTAGCACAATGTCCTTGAAGCTAGGTGGTGGTACATACCTACAGTACATACACTCCAAGAAACCAGCCAGTGGTGGCAACATTATGCCTTTGACATTGTGGTACAGACTTCAGCAAAGCTCGAGTGTGGACCAAACATGAAATACTCAAGGCTGAGCAGTGGTGAAAGCATGGTGTATTTAAGGCTAGTGTTAGAGCAAGGGTTAAGTCACTAAAGTTGAAGTGCACTGCAGGCATGACAGTCTTAAAGCTTGGATGCAGGGCATGTACAATGTTCCCAAAGCCAGGTGGTGGAGACAGCAGAGTGTCCTTGGCACCAGAGGCAGGGCAAAGCATGACTCAGGTTTATCAGGGTAATTCTCGGATGGAGTTTAGGCACAGGTGGAGCATGATATTGCTGGGACATGGCGTGGCATTACTGGAACAAGGCATGGCATTAATGGGACAGATTGAGGCATTGCTTGTACAAGACATGGCATTAATGGGACAGGTTAAGGCATTGCTGGAATGAGCCATGGCATTAATGGGACAGGTTAAGGCATTGCTGGAATGAGCCATGGCATTAATAGGTCAAGTTAAGGCATTGCTGGTGTAAGGCATGTCATTAATGGGACAGGTTAAGGCATTGTGGGGACGGACCCTAGAATTGTGAGGCCAGGGTCTGGCATTGCTGAAACATGGCACAGCATTTCTGGAGCAGAGCAATCCATGCCTGGGTGAAGTCCCAGCATTGCTGGAACAGACCATGACAGTGCTGGGCATGATTCAGGCTGAGTATAGCATGATTCAAGTTGACCTCTACAGTGTGGTGAGCATGGGAGTGTGGCTGAAAGCAGAGCATGACTAGGGCTTTGGGCAGAGCTGGACTGTTGGGCTTTTGACAGAGTAAAGTAAAGGGAGCCCTCCTGCTGTCCTCACTCTGGAGACCCTGGCACTCAGCCTCTTGCAGTCAGCCTTTTGTCAGAGCATGGTATCAGGAGCAGTCCAGTTCGCCTCACCCTGAACATCCTGGTGTTCTCTGTTCTCAGTCTTTTTGTTGGAACAGAGTATCAGGAGCAGTCCAGTCAGCCTTACCCTAGACATCCTGGCACTCTATGGAGCCAATCTTTTGTCTGAGCAGGGTATCAGCAGCAGTCCGTCCACTCTCACCCTGAATACGCTGGCACTCTGTGTCTGGGCTCTTTCCAAATTGCAAGGACTCCTAGTCAGTGTACTCAGTTTCCCTTGCTTGACACACTAATTTTACTACATTTTCGATGGGTCAAATCTTGGTATTTATAATTTTCAGAAAAAGATGCTTTAGAGGAACGTCTTTAAATTAAACAATCTCTTCTAGAAAAAGAATGCTCATTTTTCTGGTGTACACTTTTCTAGTATCTACTTAAATAACTGATATTTTTGTTTAATCCCAAGCAACTGATGGTTACCGTAAACCTTGTATAAATTATGAGGTCTAGACCATAGGATCCTCTAGCTACCTTCTGTACTAATATACACTACCGTTCAAAAGTTTGGGGTCACTTTCTAACTCCATGATGGGTCCTGATTTTTATTTCTTTCTACATTATAAAGGAATGCTGAAGGCGTCCAAAAAATGCATTAATCTCCTTTGAACAG
>JAQMYJ010000033.1:33073541-33086143 GCA_030014305.1 Clarias laeviceps | reverse complement strand
CCGTTATGAAGCTTTACAGAGCAGAAGTAGCAGAAACATCTCAATATCAACTGTTCAATGGAAATTATTGTGTATTTTGGATAAACGCCTTCAGCATTGTTTCATAACGTATAAATTCTGCGTAATTTCGTCTTTCTCAGCCATCACGGGGACGATTATCACAGCAGTGCCACGTGGAGGAAGCATGCACACTACAGTCTCCATCATCAACATTTATAAAGAAGGAAACCTCGCCATCCAACAGGCTGGAAAAACCATGAGCACTAAAATCGTTATCCTGTGCAAGAAATGTCCTTCTGTCAAAAGAGGTGAGTCTCAGCGCCTGCCAAGCGCCTGCGGGTGCACGATTTCACCAATTACACTCGATTACCTTCTGTAATACTCCGGCTCTCAGACAGCCACAATGACACAGTTATAAACCCAAGCTGTTTATAGAGGCTTGATACTCTGCACGTTTAATGTTTTAGATTTCATTTATTTTTCACAGCTACTGTGTAATGCTGAATGAATAAATGAATGAATGAATGATTGAATGACTGGCCACAGCCTAAACCAGTTTAAGTTGATAAAGACAGAGTGTGCTACAGTCAGTAGGTTCCTAATGCCTGTTTAAGAGATGGCTCTGAGTTTGCCTTCAGACTGCTGCGGCATCGAGCTGAATAAATGAAAGCTTGATGAGAGCGTAAGGTAAGCGGCAAAACTCACTGTCGGAAACAAAATTAGAATAAAAAAAAAAAAAAACATAATTTGAACCTCATATGCTTATATGGGAGCGTATAAGCATATGGACCATCAGAAACACGAGGTACTGATGAACACCTGTCCTGAATGTCTCTGCCGTAACGTCACTGCATTCAGGTTCTCTATGTGTGCTGTCACTAGGCTTGAACTACATCTTCATGGGCCAGACGGACGAAGAGGGCCGCGGGATGATCTCTCCACAGCACTTCGTCATGGCCTTCAAGTCCAAGAACCAGCGAGCGTTCAACGTCCTAAAGAACAAGCGGTGCTGATCTCACTCTTCCCTCCATCTGAATTTGTGTGAAAATCATTTCCTCCATTTTTTTTTTTTTTTAAATCAGGACCAATCTGTGATATGCGATGAGATAATGGGGAAGTAGTAAAGTGTATATGATAAGGAAGAAATCAGAAATCATGATGGCTGATCTCCAGTGCCGGTGCAGAAGGCGAGACTGGATTCCAGCTCTCTTGTTTGTTTTCTCTGAGAAGGCACCCTTATTGTTCAACTGTTAAAGTGTGATTATTAAACCCACCCCACATTAGGACTAGAACTGTAAAAACTGTAAAAGTTGTAAAGAAGTTGTAAAGTTTAAGATTTATTTCTTACCGCCCCGAAATCGGAACACATTTAGTTGCAGGGTTTCTTTTTTTCTTTGTTGACCTACAGTACTGTGCAAAAGTCTTGACCGACTCTCATTTCTTCGTAATTTGCTTCCAAAGAGCCAGACTTTCTTGTATGTTTACAAGTAGTCTTGAGGAACCGTTCTCCAGGCTTCCTGAACAACTTTTTTGTCTCTCGCTTTCCGTCCAGTTCCTGTACCTGAGCAGTTTCAGAGGAATGTTTTTTTGTTTGTTAAGCCACACAGTAACCCATGAATCATTCAAGCATAAAAAACTAATCTAACTTGAGGCATGAACCAGTGAGAAACTGATGATGACAGATGATCAGGCCAGTGATTAGTATATACTGCAGATGCTGAATGGTGGTTGGAACAGACGAGAGGGGAAATGAGGTCGCTGCTGAGGTTGTTACATCATTTCAAAATTGTCACATCTTTAGGCACTTTGCAGCCTGTCACAGTTAATTTAATTCTATAATTCTTTCATTTAATCTAAAGGATTCAATTTTATTTAGTATGAATAAATAACGGCTGGCTCAAGCCTTTTGCACGGAACTGTATATAATGTTCTCAAATCTAGATACATAGTGTGTAAGGAATAAACTCCCCTCCCCGGCCGTGCTGTTATAATAAAAGTACCACCACTTATCCTCAGGCAGTATCACATCACCCTGCCACTGATGTCCTGGAATGTTCCTCTAATCACATGTTAATTTACCTGCACGAACATTTTCTATTATTAATAATTAAAGAATGGAATGTCCAGGAAACACGTCAGCACTCGCTCACAGCAGCTGTAAACACTTATTAGACAGGAAAAAAAAACAACTGCTTGGCATGTTATAAAGAAAAACCACAGAGTGCAAAGTCCTCGGCCTTCATGACTTTGTATAAAATATAATGTTATAGTTGGTACAGTCCAAAGCGCTGACACCGGAGACTCCATCTGTAAATGTTAAATAAATATCTTCATCATATCAACAAATATACACAGATCAGCCATTACATTATGGCTTAATCCGGCTTAATATTGAGTATGTCCTGTGCGTTCTGACACTTTTCTACGGAGACCAGCACTAACCTTTTCTGCAATTAGAACTAGAGTAGCTCTTGTATTAGATCGGACTACACGAGCCAGCCTTCACTCTCCATGTGCATCAGTGAGCCTTGGCCGCACATGACCCTGTCGCCAGTTCACCGGTTTCCCTTCCTTGGATCACTTTTGGTATATTCTGACCACTGCAGACCTGAAACATCTCACAAGCTCTGACCCAGTCCTCCAGCCATCACAATTTGTCCATTGTCAACATCACTCAAATTCTTACGCTTACCCAATTTTTTCTGCTTTCAACAGGGACAAAACGTTCTTGCTGCCTAATATACGTATCAGATCCACTTCAAGGTTCCACTGGCACGAGACATTGGAACTGTAGCTACCGTGAGAAAAATCAAAATGTGATGGCTAGACAACTTGATCGGAGCAACTCCAAAAACCGCAGGTCTTGTGGGATGTTCTCAGGTTGCAGTGGTCAGGAAATACCAGAAGTAATATAAGGAAGGAAACCTGGTGAACTGGGTGACAGGGTCATGGGTGACCATTGCTCACTGATGCACATGGGGAGTGAAGACTGGCCCGTGTAGTCCGATCCAGTAGCTTTGATCCAGCGCTAGTGTAGATCAAATTGCTGACACGTTTTATGCTGGTTTCCTTAGAAACGTGTCCTAACACACAGTCCTGCACTGTTATGATGGCATAAGGGGGACCAATTCAATATTAAATAGATGTTCATAATGTTATGACTGATCGGTGTCCTTCAATTAAGAACAACACATTTTTAAATAGATGAGTAGAAATAATCAGAAATGCATTAGAACAAACACTAATCTGTTGATTGAAAGCCATAAAATCCACAGGAAAGGTTTAAATTATTATTATTATTATTATTATTATTATTATTATTAGATTATTTATGAATTATAATACAATTATTTATAAAAAATCATAATACAATTATGCTAATTATTAACTAGAAATTACTTGGAATTAAGCTTTTGAACATGAGGTGCTCACCGTGCCATTAAAACATCATGTGCCTACATTTTTGTTTTGGCAAAAGAAAAATTGGATTAGGACTGCTGGCATATTGGAAAACAGTATGTGAAATCAAGACTGTTCAGCATCAAGGCTAAAGTATCTGAATCCAAGGATTTTGCAGATTTATTCAATTGATACAAGCCAACATTCTTCCACTGTGGTTTCTGCAGCACGTAATCGTCTTCAGAGTAACATTCACTTTATAAAGTATAAATCTTTTTTAACTACATTTTTTTGTACATATACAAAAGGTTTTCTGTAGATATACAAACGTTTGAACAAACTCCAAGGTGTTAGTCGTGCTTAGTGTTTTTCAGCCACACAAGTGTTTACTATGTACAAAATTCAAGGTGCATCTTATGTGGTGACTAAAGTGCAATAATTTGGTAGCGACATTTTGAAATGATTGCATTCGTTCGCTTTCATTCCTGAAATTTTAAAACCAGCCTGGAACGTGCGAAGGAGCCGAGCAGACTTGTTTCATTGTTGAGTGTGTACTGAAATTCTCATTATAAAATATTTTCATATGAAACTGCTTCCTGATAGTGAATGTTAATTTATAAAAGATTGTTTTGTGGCAAATAAAATAAACATTCTTTATCTGTTTTGGTTTGGAAAGTTACTGTATATCACTGAAAACACAATCTCTAACACTTACTGTATAATAATTTTCACTATTTAGAGAATTTACAGAAATGTTACAACATTCCTACAACATGCACAATAGTTCTTCATAGTGAGCCAGAAACTGGAAAGGAAAAATATTACTGTAATAGTCCAGTAGTCGTCTAGTGGTGAAGGTTGTAAGTTTAAATCCCTTTAGAAAACCTTCTTTCTGATGAATAAAGAGAAAATATAATTATTCTTAGAGATTACCCTCTACAGTGGTACCTCGGCATATGAATGTCCTGCCTAACGAATTTTCGCCTTAAGAACTAAGATTTTGCAAGAAATTTATCTCGGCATACAAAAAAAAAGGGAGCCGCGTTCAGTTTGTTTTTTAAAGCATCCAGTGCCAAGAGAAATCATAAATTAAGGTTTAAGTTCATTTACATGTCTTTTCTAAATGTTTTGATTGTTTTTATATTAAAAAATATGATCATAGTGGTGGAAATTGGTAATATTGGTAATATTTTCGGGTGGCTGGAACGGATTACCTGTATTTACATTATTTCCTATGGGAAAATGCGTTTCACAATACAAAATTACACCTTAAGAACTATCCTCCAGAGCAGATTACATTCAGGTAGCGCTGTATGAGTAACATTTCCTCATAATCTGTTACATTTACTGATGTTATAGACTTTAATCTAGAAATAATGAGGTATCTTAACGAAGAAAAGAGGGCAGAAATGTTGTTCTTATTTAACACACACAGATCAGCCATAACATTACAATGCAAAACATTATGCCTAGTATTGTCCGGGTTCCCCTTTGTGCCACCAGTGTAGCTCTGGCCCTTCGGGACATGATGCCACAAGACGTCTGGTGTCTGGCACTGGGACGTTGGTAGATGATCCTTTGGCTGTGTTGTTCAGTGCCTCACATGGATGCTTGATCAGATTGGTAGAGAGGGAATTTTGAGGCTGGCTCAACAACCTTGAACACTTTTGCCAGCTGAGCCTCGTCCTCAGCAGACTGTGATGCACTGAGTGTTCTGATAGGTTTCTATCATAGCCAGTATTGACTTTTCCTCAAGTTGTGCTACATTGGATTTTCTGTAGGATCTGACTGGCTTTTGGTCCCCAAAGGCATAGGCCAAGAGCCTTGGGTGCCCGTGATCCTGTCAGCAGTTTACTGGCGTATAATTGATAATCAGTGTTCAGCTATTAGTGGTCATAATGTCATGGCTGATCAGTGTTATATGTACAGTTTCAGCTGGCTTCAGAAACCATAAAATGAACTCTGAGGTATTCCCTGAAGGTTTCGGGAAAAAAAAAAACTGTCTGGACTGGACTGTCTGGACCTGCTCTCTTTTTGCGGCTTCTAATATATTTATAATATAAACATCTAATATGAGAGCAGTGCTTATTTAAGATGACAGCTTTCCCAAGAAAAGCAAAATGAAATAAAAGTGAAATGCATGATTTTCCAAAAAAACACCTTTATTAGATACTTCCATCCAAAGAAAAGACACTTCCTAAAAAATACGCGTGATAATCAGGAATCTTGGACAAGTTCTGAATCTGGGGCTTTGCGTGTAGAATTAATATATCATTATATATTTCCAGTGTCAGTGTCCCTGCTGTAAAAGTTGAAGAAGGAACATTTCCAAGCATGCTAGACGTCAACGTCGGGTCGCGGCTTTAGCTTCTGGGGTAGAACATTGCGTATTTGGATGTGCGAAAGCCGAGCAGGTCTCTCATCTCGTTGCGGAACTTGGACAGGTCCTGCCGCAGGTCGTTGAGGTTCTCCACCGTGGCCTGGTCCGTGCTCTGCATCTTTTGCCGCGTGGACGTCAGGTAACGATGCACCAGGCAGCACATTATCTTCTGGTAGTTCTCATCCCTTTTCTGCTTCAGGTTCCTCCATTCCTGAAAAATAACCGTAGATTCAAATCAAATTTACAGTAACACCAGGTTAGATGGAATAACTGGTGCTTTAGAGGTAAGAGGAACCAAAGAAGTTCTCAGGATTTAGTAGTCCTGCTAAGAAATGGAAGTGTTCACTCACACCTACTGGTGCTTATTGTAGCTAATCCACCTACCAACTTGTTTTTTTTAGAAGGTGGAAAGACAGCACTGATCTCTTAGGAAACCCAGAAGGACACGGAGAACATGTGAACTCCTCAGAGAGAGAGAGCGAGAGAGAAAGAGTAACTCAAGCTCAGAATGGAAACCAGGACCCTGGAGCTGTGATCAGAAATCTGCACCTGCTTTCCATCACTGTAAGCTAATTACTATTTTTGGTCAAAGTAATCTAGGCGGAAACAGCGCCAGAAGTCTGTCTCCACCTCGCAGACCATTGCACAATGACCTCGTTTCTGTTGTCATCTGGTCTGAAAACCAGAACCAAATAATCCAATCAGAAAGAACATTCAGCACCACAGGTTCATGATGATGTCCAAAGGAGGGATTCAATTTAATCTTCTTGTTTGTGCAAAGTTTGTATTTTGACAACTAAAGCGCATTCCTTGGTCTTTTATTTCTCAGGCAATAATGTGGAATTGATTATATTCTTTTATCTATGAGTTAAAGAAATAAACTTCAATTGAACTTAATGCTTTGATGTGAGCAAAGTCTTATTAAATGTTACCTAATGTTTGTGACACTCAAACCACACAACACCTATCATCCCGTCAAGACAAAAAACATAGATATGACCCTAATGCTATTGATTTAAGACTCTATTTAAAGCTGTTGGAAATGGACGTGCACTGCTTAACCTAAGAACTTGAGCTACAAAGGCGCAAAAAAACACTATAGCCTGTCTTTTAACCGGCTAATCAGCTACTTTGTTTATTGATTAGTCTATTTACATAATCAAAGGGCATTCAAGTCAAACCAGGACTTTTGATTGTGCAGAATAACAGAAGAAAATGAAAACTCCCTTTATTTCTCTATATAATCCACTGCTACACTAATGCACTTATCCCTAAGAGTCTCATCATTGTACTGTGCATGAGGTCTTTTGTAACTGTTAATCAGTTTTACACCTTCATTCACCAGAAGTTTCATCGCAAGTCCCGTTTTGAGCGTCTTGAACGCCCCGGATAGATTTTGCTTTGTACCCACCCTGCTTCTTATTGACCAGGGGTATCACTGTGATATATTACTGAAAATAAATTAATTCTGCAGCAGTTAATGAAGTCCCTTGAACCACCTTCAGGATCTTAACAAATCCAGTCGCTCTGGAGTTTGCCAGGATTATGTCTTAAAGTTCAACATTGACTAACCTTAAGGCTGTTCTGTCTCTTCATCTTTCCAGTGGATGTGTGGGAACAGATCCACTTGCTCAGGCTGGTCACTAAGTAGCACAGAGTCTTTGGGGATGGAAGGATGTTTAACGGAGGAGGCAATGTGCATTTATCATCAAAGTAGCTGAGCCAGAGCTTGGCACGGGCAAATTTCCATTCTTTGTCCTCATGGTTCTGCAGTCAAAACAATGTTGAAAAGAAAAGCATTGGATTAGAGTGCACATGTGACCAGTTAAATTCAACCTATTGTCGAACTTCAGCAGCATTTTCTATAAAACAATTAAACACTACAATAATCAATGCCAGCTAAAGCCAAAATCTGAAACATTCACTCACAGCGATCTGTCTGAAGCTCTTATGCAGCATGGCCACCAAAAGCTTGGTCAGAACGATCACGACGACGATGTTGTACGTGCCGATGATAAGGGCGCCCACGAATGAGCGCAGTTCCTCTGTGTAGCTGATTCTGGTCACGAACAGCGCCACGTGTGCCAGAGAGAAGATGTACCAAAAGAGCGCGTAACATGTCCCCATAAACCTGAAGACAAAAAGAGACAGAAAACAAGCCAGGGGGACTTTAAGACTCTGATGGAAAAATATCATATAAGTTTAAAAAAGCAAAAAGCCTTTTTGAAAAATCTGTGATAAAATGTTAACATTAAATCAGCAGCGTTTTTTAATCATCAATCAATCAATCAATCAATCAATCAGTAAGTAACTAAAAAAATAAATAAAACCTGCAAATTCAGGGTAGTGTTTTATGAAATAATTAATCATGTTTTTATCATACCATTATATTTCCACAGACACTGAGCCAAAGGTGCCATTACTTAAATCTTAGCCAAAAAAAAAAAAGATCTGTTAATTAAAATACAACAAATTTGCATTTCTGTGGCTGAATCCCAAACAGCATTTATTATTAGTGCACTAAGTAGGATGTACAGTATAACACCATTGTTATACCCCATGTAGTGAGCAAACAAAGTCAACAGAAAAGCATTTAAAATTCAATTAAAAATTTTTGAATATGAACTACAGCGCTTTTGGATTTTTTCTTGGGTTTTGTCCCTTTTCTCCTAGGGGTCGGCAGATCAGGTCAATTGATACGCAAGATATGGCACATGCTATTACGCCGGATACCCTTCCTGTTGTAATATTCCTATTTCCTTAACAAGGATGTATGGGGTTTTGGGTTTATGTTTTTTTTTTTGTCTTGCCCAAGGACCCAACAGTGGTGACCCGGTCATAGTGGTGGTGGCGGGACTCGAATCCACAATGTTTCAATTAGCTTGAGCCAGTAGCTTCTGGATTACAAACCAAAAATGATATCAATGTAAATAAATGAATAAAAACCCTCTAAATATATTTATAATATATTTCTAAATTTATTTCAAAATTTTTGCAGTAATACATTTTAAAATAAATTAGCATAAAATCCTTCTGTGTTTGATCAATCAATGGGCTGTACTATTTTTGGCTCCGCCCACATGTCCAAGCTCAACTGGCTTGATACCTACTGTAGGCGAACAGTATAATCAACTTTAGCTTTTAGTTATGTCATGTGAATGACTGGTGAAATTAGTGGCAAAATACAGTGCTATGGTTAATTTGCCAAATCTAGCCATGTTGTGGCTCCTCCATCTGGATAACTGAGAATAAAGCTATAATAACTATAAGTTATACGTGTGGAAGGCGTCGTTGCTCTGCTGTTCACAGAAGATCCCCTCGCAGTCCTTGTTGTCGATTCTGCTCTTGGACGGATCCTTCTGGTCTTTTCCGTAAAGCTGCGTCAGGCCGATGGTGAAGGAGAAGAGCACCAGCAGGAACAGGCCAAGGAACTTTCCAAACTCCTGCAGCATCTGACCCATCGAGATCTACATAAACACAAACACATTTAAACACTTTAGTTAATTCAGGAACTTATTCAGTATCTACACAACTGTGCGGTTATTCGTCATTTCCAGACCTGCAATCATAGCGAGCCTCAGGAAAACATCAGGTCTAATTATGACCCGTTAAGGTGTTTTCTATTTCACATGCTTTAAAAAGAACCTTTTTAGGCGACTGTAAACTTTAGGAGCTCAGAAAGCATTTTAAGTTGCTATTTTTGCCCTGCTGTTTATTAAACTTGGGTATTCCAAAGTATGACTAAGGTTGTGTAAATGGGAGTTGAAAAAGCAAATATTTTGATGGATAATATCATTAATCAACAGTGTTTGGACAGATATAACACATACTGTACACTCCCTCTCTTTTCCACTGAAGTCCCAGACAATGTAGTGATACATTATAAATAAATGTATGTGTGATACGGTTTGTACCATCATGTCAAACATTCTGCAATGAGACGGTCCAACATTCACTATATTTAATTGTGTCTTTCTATGTTTCTCAGACTAAAATACTTTAAAGTTTGATTGCGAAGAAACCTCATAACTTGGACCTCTGATTTGGAAAACCAAATTTAGAAATATAGGCGTGTCTCTGAGTCCATATATGGAAGTCTGTCTTTATGTAGAGGGAAGGGCGTCATCGGCTTTCATACCATCAGTGTTGGGGGATGTAACATATAACATTACAAAATTACAGTCTTTAAAAAGTAATAAGTTACATTACAGTGTTACTTTCTGATAAAAGTAACTAGCTTGAGTATTTTTTCATTGCAGAAAATGAAAACTCCTTTGTGATTCCACATGCATGTTGTTTTAGTCAAGACCTTTATAATTATTCTACCATCATCACTCAGCGAAGTTTGGCCCATAATCTGTTAATTACTAATACCCCTATCTCACCTACGCGGTTTCGCGCGGTGGTCGTAAGTACGGTTCATCATGATTCACCGCGAGTTTTGGTGCTGTGATTAGGTTTCCATCTTTCCGCGCGTCGGTCCTGACATAGTCAAACCGCACAGGTGAGATAAGGGTATAACAGCAGGAATAACAGAGGGGGGCGGGTTATCGGGGGCGGGGCTTGTAGGGCGACTTTCACACACACACACACACACACACTAACGGAATCACAAATAACATAAATTGTCTGAAGAAGAAGATAAACCTTTATTAGTCCCACACATGGGAAATTTGTTATGTCTGAATAATGGAATACATTTTTGAAAAAGTAACTAAATAACTGAGTACTTAAATGGTGGACCTAATGCGTTAGATTACTCATTACATCAAAAAAGTAATCCAAGTATACCCAACACTGGTCGTGTTAATGCCACGCCTGCTCTAATAGCAAGATGCTGCATGCTGACCCGAAAGCACACCCTGAGGCGGGTTAGAGGCGAATTCTTGGGTTCTGTGTGAATTAACCAAGGAGTGGGAAAATCCTGTACTTGAAAAGTAGAGATACTCCAGGTAAAATATAAGAGGTGTCATAGTAGTCCAAATAAGTCCTGAAATTACAATTCTGCTTGAGCCAAGTATTTCGCTTCAGATTTGCTTAAGTATTAAAAGTATTAGCTCAAGGTCTCCTTAAAGTCATAGTAAAAAAAAGTCGTCTGCTACAAGGTCGGCAAATCATGCAATTACACCTAATAGCCAGGAGGTGTTATATCACAATATTAAATATTACAGCTTCAAATATTACACACTACGCTGGTTATGTAACCTAATGGCATACAGAAATGTAGTGAAGAAGAAAGTACAAATATTTGTTGTAGGATGTAGTGAGTAAAAGGAAAATTATTGACTAATAAAACTATTCAAATAAAGTTATATAAATACATTAAATATACTTAGTTAACTTCCACCTCTGCAGTTACCTAAAATCAGGAGAGCACATCATTGAGGGGGTCCTTTTTTATCACCCATAAAGTGTGATTTCTGTGTGAAAGGGGCTAAAGAGAGACAGAGAATGACAGAGTGTCAGCGTCCCTGACAGGTTGGAGCAGAGCAGTGAGACTCAGACTGGATGAGATCACTGAACAGAAGGAAAATGACAGCCATTCATCTGAGGCATATCATCACTTCCCCTGCTCCAGGTGAGCATGCTGTCTCTCAGCCACTCTCTCGCTCTCTCTTATTCTGTAATCTTAATCCTGGACATTTTTTCTCAGAAAGCTTCTGGAGGCCCTTGTGAGTTAGAGCAACCACCACCACTCTCTCTCTCTCTCTCGCTCTCTCTCTCTCTGTCCCGCTTTCTTATTCTCCAGATGAAATGCAAATGAGAAAAGCGTGATCGATGGCAAGGTAACTAAAGGTGGAGTGATACTTCACCTCCCAGGTTATTTTTCTGCCAGACGTTGTCTATTTGTGTGTGCGTATATGCATGTGTTCATGTGTGTGTGTGTGTATATTATACATAATCCAGTCTCAGAAAAAGAATATTCCTCTCCAGTGACTGCACTCTATCTTTCTCCTGCTCCTGATATGAAGTGAAGTTACAGTTTCATTTTAAATTACACGGCTCTACTTCAGCATGACGACATCAGGACTGACATTCCTGTCCTGCACTGCTGCTAAAACGAATCATTTCAGATGAATTATGTAGGAAATAACACACTGTGCAGTTTTACAAAAATAATCCAAGAAACAAAATGGAACATTTGTGTGGAACAGCGAGGTCTGGAGTGTGTTATTCCGTTTATTGCAAGATTGCCAACAATTACAGTGTATAATTTATTAATGAACACTTTCTAAAAAAAACAAAAAAACTAAAAAACTGCACAGCTTGAGGACTCTCCTTCAAGACCGATGCAAAATCATTCCAGGTGACTATCTCATGAGAGATTACCAGGAGTGTGTAAGAGAGTGTGCAAAGCTGCCATTAAAGCAAAGAGTGACTACATGGAAAAATCTAAAACATTTTCCTTTTTTATTCCCCTTATTACAGAATTCCATGTGTTATTTTTATAGTTTTGAAACCTTCGGGGTAGACAATAGTACAAATAAAGAAAAACTCTTAGGTAGGTATAGTATGTGTGTTTCCATTCATGTACTCCTGTGCATGTTTCTTTGTTAAACTTTAACACATTATGTAAAAATAATTTTAATTTTTAATCCTTCGATTATGTCAATATTAATTATGTTATATAAGTCATCCTGTTCAAGCTGGTAGTATAGAAAAAAAATAACGTACTGTATTACAATGAGCACATTAATATGGTTTATGTTACAGCCAAAACTAATGTCTGAGTGATGCTCTTATACAAAAATACAGTGGAACCTCGGATTACGAGTAACACGGTTTACGAGTGTTCCGCAAGACGAGCAAAGATTTTTAATAA
>JAQMYJ010000033.1:33052705-33070508 GCA_030014305.1 Clarias laeviceps | reverse complement strand
ATAAATTTGCAAAAATCTCAAGTAAACTTTTTTCATGTTGTCATTATGGGGTGTTGTGTGTAGAATTCTGAGGAAAACAAATAATTTAATCCATTTTAGAATAAGGCTGTGACATATAACAAAATGTGGAAAAAGTGATGCGCTGTGAATACTTTCCGGATGCACTGTAAGTTTCTAACAGGGTTTAGAATTCCGATCAGAGATTGGAACACATACAACAGCTTCCCACACACAGCGTGTGTATCACAATTCACATCTGTTTTTCTAAGTGTTACCTCCCTGTTTCTGTTTTATTTCAGAAATATTACCATAAGGTTTATGAATTACATAAAAAGAAAAAATACAAGAATTTACAATGTGTTACCCAATGTCAACATCAAAAAGTGTAATTTTTACACATTTTCTATTATGGTATATCATTATATTTTTTTAACTCATGTAAAGATCTCACCTTATTTAACATTGAAAAATGAGGCATTTTTAAATAGCGGTAAAAAGTAAATAGGTGTGTAAACTTATAAGCACATCAATAAAAAACACCTGAGACTAATTACTAGTCACTGATAAAAGAGACTAATGCACCGTCCGGTCTTTGCGAAGTAAACGCTCCCTGTGACTTTGTTCCAGTGTCGTTACCAAGCCTTTAGTTACTTGCATGCTTATTTCAAATTTTGTCCCAGTTTGTTTTCTCATTTCTGAGTTTAACCTGATCCTGTTTACGCCTCTTTCACATGGCCCGACCCTTGCCTGTTTCGATTTGGATTATCCCTGCCGGTTTTGTTTGACTTAATTTAACTGCACTTGCGTTCTTTGAGTCTGAGTTCTAACACTGACTCTTAACGGGGTTCCAACCGATTCAATGATATTTGTGATATTCTGGTAATAAAGCCTGAAATATCATTTGATTATATTTGTTATTGCAAATGTTGCAACTGAACTCCATAAAACACAGTGCAATAACAACACATCAGTCAGTGCACTAAATGTCTGGATGTCTGACGTCTTAAATCTCTTAAACAAGTATGAGAAGAGAGAAAAACAGAGAGTCAGTGTGTGTGTGAGAGAGAGAGAAATTCCTTCCATTTTTCTGAGCACATTTCCATGCTGTAATGCCAGGCAGTGATGTCACAGCGTGAGCTCGTCTACTAGAACAGAAAAAGCATGGAGAAGGTATTTGCGCACTAGAAATGATGATTATAGCTGTAATAACAACCCATCACTCAGTGCACAGTTAACCTGCTGTTTTAAAGCAATACGACATCCAAAAACAGCACGACGTTAAGAACGCACATATTTATACAGTGGATTCGACTCTCACGGTTTTATATAACTGTTGTGCAAAAGCTGAGAATGAGTTTCACATAATGCAGAATATCCGTGCTATGGTTGTTTATGACCTTGAAAGATCAGACAAAGAACTGAGGGAGGGAGAGGGAACGAGACCAAAGGAAAGAGAGGAATGGTTCTGACACAAGAAGAGACAGAAAGAGAGAATTCGCTAGAATACATCTGGTTCTCCATAATCATAATCAGAAGTGGAGTGACAAGATGTGCTTTTCATCTGCTCTGCTGTCCTAATGGATTGTGATTATTATATGTGAGCTAGCATTAATTTACGGGCAACAAGCTGGCATTTGAATACAAGCTGAATAAAAGCTACATCATGTCTGTCAGGTTGATGCTGATACTCTCTCTACCTCAGAATCACTCTGCATATCTTTATAGAACAGCATCTGCTAATTTTAGTTACAGTTTGCTGATTTGAGTTACGGTTCAGGAAGCTAAATGTTCTAAATGAACTCCAACACAGCAGATAGAGACACCCAAAACGGTGGATGCAGAATAGGCTTTAGCTACGTACACATTACAAGCCACATTTCTTAATTTTTATCAAGTAATTATAATAATAATAATAATAATAAATTTTCCACTTATTCAAGTCAATGCCGCTACACAGAATTGAACAGGATATGTCCCCGACTTACGAATAAGTTCTATTCTGAGCATGTTCATAAGTCTGATTTGTTCTTAAGTTCGACAAAGTGAGTCTTTTACACCTTTGACAAGAATATACAGTACAATGTCAAGCATACCGATCCTAAATCTCTGTCCCCTTTCCCCACACTGCCATCATGTGGCCAAAAAACATAATCACACCTAAGGAAATGAATCTCACACAAATTTAACGGTGTTGTCTCTGCGCCTTTAAATCGCAAAAGGAATCCCGGACGCCATTTTGTCTCCGAGCGATTTTCCACTCTATTGGACTGTGAAGTCTGTTCTGTTAAGGTTTTTGTGAGCTACTTTCGCGATTAAACCAGAAGTAGAACCGCAACCCGTTCGTATCTGTGGAAATTCATTACTCGAATGTTCGCAAGTCGGGTCTTTACCTGTAGTAAAACTTTGGATTTTAACTTGGTTAAAAAATGGACAGAGATCTTGAAATACAAGCAGGATTGTGGGTAATTGTTTCCCATGCTAGGTCTAGTCACGCGCATCACTCGTATAGTCAACATCCGTGCGCGCATTAACACTGCAAGTTAAAGTGCAGGTTAATTTGTTTTATTATTACTTTATATTTTGTATTTATTATTTTTATACAAATATTTTTTGGTTGTGGAATGAATCATAGGAGTTTCCATTATTTCTTACAGGGAAATGAATTTTGATATACAAGCACAGTTCCGGAATGAATTATGCTCGCAATCCAAGATTTAAATGTATGTTGTTGTTGTTGGTCTTTCGGCTGCTCCCGGCAAGGGGTCGCCACAGAGGAACATCTGGTCCGCACATACAAGCTTGGCACGGGTTTTACGCTGGATGCCCTTCCTGACGCAACCCTCCCATATTATCCAGGCTTGGGACCGGCACTGCATCCAGTGACTGGGGTTTGGGCACTGGCTGGGAATTGAACCCGCATGGCAGGCGAAACACCTACCACTGAGCCACCAGTGCCCCAAGGTTTAACTGTTTATTTATAAAAAAAAATGTAAGAAATGTACGGATATATCTATGTATACCATTTATCAGTTTTTTGAGGTAAAAAACATCCTCATTTGGGTAGATAGCACCAAAGTGCACTTGTACCAGACTATTGTGTTTTGTTATCTATTTTAAAGCCACGTTTCTCTCTCTTGAAGTTAATAGGTCTAATAGAGCTTGTCGTGTCATATAAACACCTTCTGACCAATCAGAATGGAGCATCTTTTCACAGTAAGAGATTAAACCATTAAATAGCTTACAGGAAACAGAAACATAGATTTCGTTTAGGTTTTTAAAATCAAATCTACAGAGCATCTGACCACACACACCAATCACTGCATACATTTTCACTGCATCATCTCCAAGATACAGAGAAATAACAGGCTTGTAGAAGGGAAATGTTTTTCTTCTGAATCAGATTTAACTAAAAGATAAATGACCTACAATTGATTTTAATCTCTGTACAAATTAGTATATAAGTGCCGGTCTAATGCAGTGTCCGGTAGGGAGTTACACTCTTCTTGGAAGGCTGGCCACAAGATTTTGGAGTGTTTCTGTTTAAATTTGTGTCCGTTCATTCTGTACAGCATTTATGAGGTCAGGCACTGATGTGGGACGAGAAGGTCTGGCTCGATGGGGTTGAGGTCAGGGCTCTGTGTTTGGGTTCTTCCACACTGAACTCATCAAACCATGTATTTATAGTCCTTGCTTTGTGCACTGGGTCACGGTCATGTTGGAATAAAAAAGTGCCTTCAACAAACTGTTGTCACAAACTGAATAAAAAGCATTGTCCAAGATGCCTTGGTATATTGAAGGATTTAGATTGCCCTTAACTGGAGATAAGGGGTCTGATTGAAACACCTGAATTCAATAATTATCAGGTTCGGCCAAATACTTTTGCTCATATAGTGTATCAGTGCTGCTTCAGAGCATTTGGTTAAAAAGAAAACAGTCCACTGGTGTGCTGAGAGGAGATGACCTCATACTGTCCATGTGACCCTATAAAACAATATATATAGCTATTACATAGGATATGCACTCTGTTTTCCACACATGCTACACTATAGCGCCTCCTCATAGCATAATCAATACTGTACATTCATATTTTATCATTTGGCTATGACAGACGCAATTGATTTAATAGTTAACGGCCCCACTGTACAACCTAATTGTAACAGCTTCACTCTGTCCGTGCTTGAACTCATCCCTTCCAAGCCGCAAACCCAACCCATTAACTACTGATCCACATCTTTTGAGTGTATATCATCCCTTTTATTTTACTCACTTTTCTCTTTAAACATGTCCCAAAGACCAGCATGCCATCTATAGCAAATACAGCAGGGTGCCAATACTTACCAAGAGCACTTTATACTCCCCAGTGCATGCACTCTTACTCCCAGGCTTGTGTATTGTGTAAACTCAGCTAATTATCCATTATTAGAATTTTTTACTAAACACATTTATACTATTTTTATTATTATGAAAACTTTGCGAGCACACTATACTTTCTTGGATTGCAGTAGTGAGTTTTAAATTTCTCTCTTTTTAAATTAAATTTTAGGGCTTAAAAAAGTTATATCCATCCATCCATCCACCCAGCCATTCATCCTTCTATCTATCTATCTATCTATCTATCTATCTATCTATCTATCTATCTATATATCTTCATTGTCAGTAAAAAAAACATTTCAGCCTTTTACCTTGATAAAATAAAAACAATATCTATGTGAAGAGCAAAGTTTTCCGTAGCCAACCTAAAATGCCGCCTCTCCTACATCACACATGTAGTGCACTACATTAGGTAGTGTATACAGCTACATTATACTATACCTTTCCCTGACATAAGGTACAAACCAAGTAAACCAAAAGCCATTTTAGATTTAGCCTAAAGACAAAAAGAGTGAAATTGCAAGCAATATTTAAGTCACCAACACCATTTGCACGTTCCAGGAACTCAGCTGGGCGTTACAGCCACATTGCCCGTACAGTCCTGACTTCACTCCAAGACATTTCCACATGTTTGAGCCATTAAAGGGGTTTCAGAGTTTCAATGTATTTTAACCTGCATTTTACTATATTCCTCCTGTATAAATTGAATAAAAGTTCATAAAACTAAATTTTGTATCATGTTGCATCCTAATGTCTTGATCTCTCATGAAATCTCATAAATTCTGAGAAAGCTGGATGTAAATGTAAATAATTTTTATTAGGGATTAAAATTTTTTAAATATGCCAATAAAACGGCAGAAAGAGAAATAAAGAAAAAAAAAACTGCTTTAAAACTGGATAAGAAGAGAAAAACGGGTAATAAAAACCTGAGAAATAATCATTAATAATGACTGATGCGCAGAATTTACCTAAAAAGTTAAAACCTGACAAAGGATGTCTTAAAAATTAATTGCTTATATAAACACTAAAATACATAAACAGGTGTGAACGTGCAGTTAACCAATCATAGTGAGGGGCGGAGTCAGGAACACGAAGCAAAAGGGATTGTTAAAATAAAAGTTAAAATTAGTCAAATAAAGTGTCAAAATTGTGATTTCCCAACAATTAACAGTAGCCTCAAGGGGGAACTTTCAGTTGTGTGAAAGTGAAGCCAAACACGGTAGTGCCAAAATGTGCAGTTCCTTAAATGTCCACTGGGGCCCCGAAAGTGACTTAATCCCCATAGAGCTCCATGTTAAAATGTTCAACTTTACCAAAGAAATAAAAATGCTTGCCACCTGATCCAAAAAAATAGGTTTTGGTTTTAGTAGCTCAAATTCTTTTTAGCTAAGCTAAAATTAGGCTCGTTAGCGCCACCCATCTGTCCATGGAACAGAGCTTGAAAACTGCTTTTCAGCAAACCTATGGGTGACATCATGAAGAGTTTGTCCAGTCTATGAAAAGCCCTCATTATGAGGGGAAATGCGTTTTGACACTCTTAGAAGTTTAAATTGTGTTATATATCTATGTAATGTTTATTTACAGAATTCAACAAATGACTCCTTGTGGAGCTCAGACTTACGTTACAGATGCAGTGGATGAAGATAAGGTTCGACTGTTTCTACATGTATTGATGATGAGCTGTACTTAAACACAGCTGGTAGTGGCTATCTGTGCACAGAGCCCTGTGTGTGTGTGTGTGTGTGTACCGGTGTATAAACAGCGAAGATGTTGTTTTACCTGGAGAGGGCCAAGGATGGAGCTGGTGGTGTACATGAAGAAGAGACGCAGGTAGCTCAGCACGTTAGCGACGGCGAAAAGTCCCTCTGCAACCAGGATGGGGTGAGAGGCGTCCCAGTCTTTCCAGTTGGAGCACTCGTTCTTAAACTGAATCAAGACACACACACTCTTGATAAATAATAATAATAATAATAATAATAATAATGTACAATTACTGTGGATGTGAATCTCTCCATTAGACTTTCTTTAAACCACAACAGCGAACACATTCGAGAAACGGCACGTGCTTGTCTGTACTTTCTCAGTTAAAAAAAGAAATAAATGAATTGAGCTGTGGAAGCAGGAACACACCAGTCATGCGTGGGAGTCAGAATGAGATTTAACGATGCTATGTTACATGCCAGAGCTGCACTTTGTGTAAAGAAGTTTTGGAGTAATGTACAGGGGATTAAAGGTTTCAGTCACTCTCTCAGTAAATCCTAATCCACTCTTTATCCTTCCATGTGTCTGAGAGAGAGCAGAGACAGAAGATCATTTAATGCTTATGTATAAACGTGTTCCGGAAAAAATGCTTAATTCTGCTGTTCTGCTGGAGGCTTTTTCCACTGAAGCACTTAACGTAAACCATGACTGAAACTTGGACTATGATAATAAAACAAACTCAGTGGAGTAGAAGTCAATGCTTTATAATCTGGAAATGGACTCAATGTGTAATTTTACTTCCAGTAAAAATATTGTGTTATTACAGCTGCATAACAAAAACTGAACCATTTCCAAAGTTTAAACAATAATCACCTGATTTGTGATAGTTTGGAATAAATCTGCATTACAATGGATCGTTAAGACTATAAAACGATCAAATGAATATGAACGAACTACTTCCGAGTTGCTTTTGTCTTTTTTCCCTCCATCTACAGCTTCCGATTCGGGATTGTTCGGGTCTTCTGCTCTTATTCTGCTCTTGATCTCCCTCAGCGTTTGACGTTTTATGCATTCTGAGGTGCTTTGCTCCTCTCAATAGACCTGGATGTTCTGGGTTTTTTTCACATCATTCTGTCTGAACACTATTGTTTGTGGGAATCTAAAAATCTCAAGAGATCAACAGGTTCTGAAATACTCAAAATGTGCTTTGTAAATTCCACCTCCAGCACATAACTAGCTGTCTTAGTAATTCACAATTATGGCTTAGGATCTCATTATAATGACTTAGTATCTTATAATTATGACTTAATACCTAAATTACATCTTAGTATCTCTTCTAATAGTGTCTTATACTCATGAAGTAGTACCTCATAATAATGACTTAGGTGTATCTTAATCATGACTAAGTATCTCATAATAATGACTAATCAATAATAATAATCAACAATGGCTTAGTATCATAATCATGACTTAGTATCTTGTAATTATGACTTGCTCTGTTAAATTCATCACCTAGTATCTCACAATAATTGTTTAGTATCTCATAATAATGACTTAACTATATCATAATCATGACTTAGTGTCTAATAATAATGACTTAGTATCTCTTAAATATAGCTTAACATATCATAAGTATGGCTTAGTCATAGTCATGACCTAGCAGCTCGTACAAATAACATATTATCTCATAATAATGACTTAGGTGTCTCATGATAATGACTTACAGCCTTACAATCATGACTTAGTATCTCATAGTCATGGCTTAGTATTTTATAATAATGACTTACAATCTTATAATCATGAATTATAGCTTAGTATAGTAGCTCAATCATGACAAAGTATCTTTGAGTAGGAATTAGTATCTTGTAATCTTGACATAGTATTACATAAATATAGCTTTATTTCACTACTACAAACACTATTACTTTATAGTGTTTCATAATCATCACTTTATATCTCAACCATAACAATATTAAATAGTCAAGACTTTTTATCTCATAATTAGTGGTGCTTGGAAAGCATCACTATTATTATCTCACAGGCTTATTATTCCTTTTTTTTCTTCTTCCATACAAAAGTTTGGCACCAAAACTAGTCTTATACCATTTATTGTAGATCCTTGAAAGAGGTGTCAAAACGTGTAGCTCATGCAGGAATGATTTTTCTATGGGGCCCAAAAAATCCCATAGACTTAACATTGAGACCAATTCTCACAGATTCTATCGCAGAGCAAGAATTTACCACATTTGAAGAGGCGTGGAAGCAGTGTCCTCCAAGAGGGTATGATTTTTACAACTGGGGAGCAAGAGGTGCCCAACTTTGCCCCATTGACATATAATAGTGAAGGTTCTCCCCATTGAAACAGGAAGTGCTCACAGTTACATTCCCTGCGATGATAACTTCCATAGGAACTTTGTAACTGAACCTAATTGTGGATCTCACTGTCATAGAGACATGGGAGTGGGCTAGAATATAGTTAGCATAATGCTAGCAACATGCTAATCATGCTACACCAGCACTCTAAATGTTGCTTTTTGCAAAGAAATAAAAGAAACTTTGTAATATTGAGGACCGAGTTTTACCACTGCAAACACCACTCACATTTTCTTCTCTAGTTCTGGCTGGGTATCTTATAATCATGGTCTCATATCTCAATCATGACTTATCCAATAATTACAGTATGTCTTAGCATCTCATATTCATGACAATATGTAGTAATCATGAATAAGTATCTCAATCATTGGACAGCATCTCAGAATCTCATGAATTAAATTCTGTAATCTTATTTAAGTATCTTGTAATCTTGACTTAATATCTCATTACCATGACTTTTGATCTTAATCATAACTTTATCATAATCATTATTAAATAATCAAGACAATATCATACTTATAACTTACTATGTCATAATTTTGGTCTGGTGACTTTGTATTAAAGTCATGACTTATTATCTCATGTTCATGACTTTGTATCTCATAATCATGACTTATTATCTCAAAATCAGGACATAGTATCTCATAATTGTTTTGGATTGTGTAAAGCTGCTTTGCAACAATGACAACTGTTAAAAGCGCTATACAAATAAAATTGAACTGAATTGAATTGAATATTTCTGACTAACTCTCTCAGGACATTATGGCCATGTATCTTAAAATAATGACTTAATATTTATAAATCATTACTTTGTATCTTAGTATCAGAAATTATATAGAAGTGTGGTAAAAAAAAAAAAAAAGTGGACAGTGAGTGTGTAGTGGAGTTTACTGAGATCCCTCGGTGTGGTGTGTAAAGATCTAAAGTAGCCGCTTTGGCATGAATTATTTGCGCACCTGACACCTACAAGCATTTTCTCGTTTTTATTACTGTTAGCATACGAGCATGAGTATTTCCTTTTATCTCTAACCTTGCTGTGAGCCACGACTTTAAGCGCGAACGTGGCCAGGTACAAAGAGTTCATAACAAAACTCAGATGGTTTCTTGACTCCTCCAGGAAGTCCTCCAGGCCCTCGTACCATAGACGCTTTACATCTGACCACACCATTCCTGCAGAGAGAGAGAGAGAAAGATTCTCCATCACTGCACACACACAAACACACATGCACACACCCCTACATTCAGTACATTATTTGGCCAACCATTCTCAAAGAAAAAAAGGAAAAAGAAGAAATTGGTTTAAGACCTTGATCTGACCTTCATTCTTACCCGGGGTCACACAAACGGACACTTAAATACGCCAGCACACTTATAAATGCCCCAAAATCTCTATCAAAGATTTTAAATGTGTGTATAAATATTCTGCAATAAATATCTAGGTATATGTGTTTTTCTATGGTAATTTGGTCCGTCTTCGTGCCATCTGGCGACATCGATACTGTAGAATACTGTACATATACGTCAGTTATATGGCAGTTACTTGTAATTTGGGAACGCCTGTTACCGTAACCTGCATGTCTTTGTACTGTTGAAGGAAACCGGAGTACCTGGAGGACATACAAAAAGCATGGAACATGCAGACTCCATGCACACAGACCCAAGGTGGGATTCGAACCCTGACCTTGGAGGTTCGAGGCCACAGTGCTAAACACTAAACCACTGTGTATAGATGTATGGTGTATAAATATGCTGCTGTAACATAAGTGAGGGCAGGAACTAACATGTCTTGTGGACGGTCTTGAATATTAAATAACTATAAATATATAAAATATTTAAAAATATAACATCTTGTTATTTAATGAATAAAATGTTTTAATAGCTGGAAACTGGTAATGTAGAAAAACCAATTGAACACTGTGCTGTTTTTGGAAAATTCCTCAGGACGGTAACAGTAACTTTACACCAGGGTTGATTATTTTTTATAACAAAATCAACACCAAGCATTTTACTCATTACTTTAACAATGTCACTGATCTGCCAGCTTAACTGTTTTATTAAATATAACAAATTCCACTTCTACCGTACTACCTCCTCTAGTCCTGTCTCTCTGTTTTTGACATGTGTGAGTTTCCATTGTGTCTTTCATTTCATCACTTCGTGTTATGCTGTAATGGCTTGAAAAAAGAAACAGCTGTATTCCTATTTTCACATGTGCATGTGGTTAATTCCTATCTGGATTTAATGCTCCTATTTAAATCATGCGTGGAATAGCCTGTGTAAATGAGGCCTTCAGGCTAAATAGATAGAAGTGACTGGACCCATGGTATAACTGTTTGCCCCTATAGCTGAGGAGCTTCATTTCATCTACATACAATATGGAAGTCTGAGTTAGGATGCAACATTTACAGCATACTTTTATATTCCGCCATTATCTCCTAAACAGGCCCATGACCTGACCTCTGTTCTGACCTTTTAACATTTATGAAGATGGGATGAGTAAATGGCTATAATATTTCTATCTATCTATCTATCTATCTATCTATCTATCTATCTATCTATCTATACCGCCGTTCCTCCATCTATCTCTCTCTCTCTCTCTCTCTCTATATATATATATATATATATATATATATATATATATAACATAGATAGTATACAAAGTATTATTTATTTAAAGTTAATAAAATATATTTATGTAAACTATTTATGTATATTTTCAAGAATTATTCTTTATTATTATTATTATTATTATTATTATTTTACTGATAAAAATACTTGTAATTGTTTCATTTTATTTATGTTTACAAAATGTATAAAACACCTAACTTAGCTCCAGTTTATAGTGATTAAAACATAATAAAATTTTGTAATTAAAACATCAGACATGTAATTTTTGATGTAAATTTTGATGTAAAATAACATGTAAATTTTGCAATTAAAACATCAAACATACAGCCAATCAGGGGCGTCTTCACTAAAGTGAACTGTGACATAATTTGTCTTATAAAAGGTCTCTGAAACATTACAAGAAAGGTGTCTTTTAGCCTTTATTTAAACAATAAATAATGTGTGTGTGCGTTTGTGTGCATGTGTGTGTTTACACTCATACACATGAGAAACGATTCCGAATTGCAGTTTGGCATCCCGACGCTGTTCTGTTCTGCCTAATTAAATGAGATTCACCCCACACATACACATACACACACACACACGTACACATACAAATACACACACTCTTTCCATCCCACACAATACGAGTCTGTGAGCTCTAAATAACCCACACTACAGCAAAAAGAAAAAAGCACAGTGGAGCTGCATTCATAGCATTTAGACCTCCCAGTCTGTTTACAGACATCTGCAGCCATGAACACACTGAGTACAGGTATATACACACACACACACAAAACCACACACGGAGTAACGCAATGATATTCCTCCATCTAGTGGAAATTTCCCCTTCTTTTATTAGATGACTCCAGGTCATTGTGTCGCTTTACACAAACACGATGTGCTTCAGCTTCTGCACCTGATCAGCACTAGGCTGGGACAAACTATTTTCCTTAAAGGGAAATTATTACACATTTTTATTTTAGACTGATGGACATGTAGTACACTAGGTATAGAAATTACACTTTTAAGTTAGGGAAAAGTTTTCCAAAAAAAAAAAAAAAAAAAATCTTTAGATAAAACTTTTAGAAACACTTCGTGGCGCAGTGGTAAAGTTTTCGCCCTATCATCCGGAGATCACTGGTTTGATTCCCGGGTGATGCTGTAACCTCTCGCAGCCGGATGGTCTAGAGAGAGCTGATTGGCCGAGCTCTCTCAGAGGGGAGGGATGAGAGGTACTTAGTGCTCCCACATTAAACACGACTCTACAGGAAGTTGAGTGTGTGGCAGTGGACTGCAGGAGTGATTGTGGACACTTTCGAGGTGACTCTTCATGTTCAGACATCATGTTGGCTCGTGTAACGTTGTCTTGTCTCACACAAAGAAAAAAAATATTTTTTTAACCAACACAGACTACTCTTTTTTGACACAGGGTGCTCTTTTTTTGTCTTTTCTTTTCAGCACATTTCCTTTTTATTTTCGTTTAATAGCCTTGTCTCTTTTCTTTTCAGCATTTCATTTTTCTTTTCTTTTCCTTATACCGGAGTGATATGGATCTACTCTCATACCTGGTGTGCCCAGATGTCGTGCATCTCCCCTTATTGCCCCTTATCCTCAAACCTCATCTGAAGGCATTTCTTGCTGCAGAACTGAAGGGTTTTAGTTTTTCACACTATTCTGTATTCTGTGTGATAATCTCAAGGCATCATCATTTACTGTATACTTTCTAATACTCAGACTGTCACTGCATCACCATGATGATGTGTATTTCACTGCAGCTACTTGATTGTCTGTATTGAAGGAATATGTAACCTGACATGGTGATGCTGGAACGTTCAGCTGAGCCTCACTGACGATGATGATGCTGACCCTGACAGAGGACTCACCAATGATCCAGAGGATGAGCAGGTAGTCGATGGACTCCAGCGCTGGACCCATGGTCTTCTTTTTTGTCTCGTCGTAGATGAGCGAGTAGAGGTTAAGCAGGAGGAGGAAGGTGAGGTAAGAGGCACTGTGGATGATGAACTTAACGAAGGGCGTGTGGATGATGTGGCCGACGCGTGAGCGCGGTACGAGCAGGTAGCAGACGGAGAGCAGGGGCCAGAGCAGCGCCACGCTCAGCACCGTCAGCAGCTTCAGCCCCGTGTGTTTACGCCGGTAACTCGCCATCTCACCAAACCACACCGTGTTCAGGAACTGCTGACAGTTCGACTGCGCCACGAACTGAACCGAAACAAACAAAAACGACAAAGATACAGACTTATCCAGTACAGTACATACTGTTTTTTTTTTTTTACCTTAAGCAAAATGTCTAACATGCTCTTATTGAAGGTTGATCCCAATACAGCAATAACGTTTCTTTTTAAAATGTTAAAAGAGATCTTCTCTTTGAAGTGTAAGTAAAACATAGACCAAATATGTCACAAGTTTCTAAATGTTATTATACACAAATAATACTTTTATACTGTAAGATTTTAATACTGTTTCAGTTATCTAAATATAATTACAGTGAAACCTTGGATTGTGAGTAATGCGGTTTGCGAGTGTTTCGCAAGACGAGCAAAGATTTTTAATAAATTTTAACTTTGAAAACGAGCATTGTCTTGGTTTACGAGTACCGAGTATCATGCATCACGCATGTGATTCTTGTTTTGACGCAGAGCGTCATGTGATCACAACTGAGCCAACGGTTTTTCTCTCTCTTGTGCTGCGGAATTGTGGGTAATCGTCTCCCCTGCTGGGTCTTATAGCTCGTCTCTTACTGGTATAATCAACTCATAATTTGAGTTTCCATTATTTCTTATGGGAAAATTAAATTTGGTTTACGAGTGTTTTGGAATATGAGCCGCTTCCGGAACGAATTATGCTCGTAATCCAAGGTTCCACTGTATATAATATCAAGAAAACTTTATTCTGATTAAAATTAATTTTCAATTTTAATTTATTAAAAAAACAACATGAGAAAATCCCAAATGAGCCTACATAAAGAAAATAGAAATAATAAAAATAGACTTTTATTAAAACATTATGTATAAAATAGCATTTTTCCACTAAAGCTGCAATTTAATATGATGTGGTGTTCAAGTCAAACTGGAACTTCTGATAAAATTTCTGGTGAATGAAGGTGTAAAAGCGATTGACATTTACAGAAGACTTCAAGCTCAGTACGGTGATGAGACTCTTAGCCGCAGTAAAACATTTAAACGGTGCAAACAAGTACATCCATGAATGATGATCTTGGCCGAGGTGGCTGCAGTCGTTCCTGTGAACATCCAGCGAGAGCGTTCAGCCTGATTTTTTTTAATTGACAGATAACTTGTGAAAGAGACGCAGTCCGTCCGTGTGAACTATACAGATAATCATTCACCAACACTACTTGCACATTACAGGAACTCAACTGGGAGTTATCGCCACATCCCCTGTATAGTCCTCAGTATTACCCAGTATTTCCACATGTTTGGGTCATTAAAAGAGTTCCTGGGAGGCCGGGTTTTTAGACTTGAAGCAGGCAGTCTGATTTTTGGCTCTGGTGTACTGAGAAAACTTTCTACCTTGATGGTGTCCAAGCATTAGTGAAACTCTGGGATAAGTGCATCAGTATAGCAGGGGATTATATAGAGAATTATAAAGAGAGTTTTTACTCTCATAACTGTGTTTCGTTATTCTGTACAATCAAAAGTCCCGGTTTGACTTGAACAACCCTCGCGTTATATACTGTAGATTCGTGTTTGATCTCAAGTGTTTATAGACGGCTTCAAATACGATTGAAAACTTTAGAACTGTTATGTTATTTCAGGCTTCTTTTATTATGACTTTTTGTCATAAATAAGCTCCGCCCCTAGACAGAAGAGCACCACCCAGATGGTAATTCCAGATGTGTGATCCAGACATCAGAAGAAGCAGTCGAGTATAACCATGTTTATAACCATGTGACTGATAACACAACAAGACATAAATACACACCGTTCGCCTTATGACTATCCTTGTGGCGTCTCCTTACCTCTTTCTGGTTGTACTTGATGGCGAGTTTGAGTCGGCTGAGGTTCATGCGCTCCTCCAGGAGTCCTCTCTTATCCACGTGATCCTCGCTGCTCGTGTGGTTCAGGATGACTTCAAGCTCGCGCGAGTTTCGTGCCTGGGCTAACAGGTCCTTCGCAAACATCTTGCACTGCTTGGCTAGTTCCTCATAATCAGTTCTGTATTCATGGCGAAGACAAATATCACACATTCACATGCAGAGCTCTTGAGTGCTGGTTTGACTAGATAAGTCTTGCTGGTCAAGTGTTCGTAACTAGCATGACTGTTACACTGCTGGTTTTTATTTCAGCAATGCAGTGAAATGAGAATGGTCTTTAAAAAAAAATAAAATAAAAAAAAAAATGTATTGACGCCATGTGGACACCGGCTGATGGCAGACTTTTTTTGGCGTTCAGGCTAAAATGACAACGACAGCTCGTTTAAAATGAAAAACGCTGTCTTTCAGCGCCAAAGGATTCAGCTCCGTGCTATCCATCACTGCTAATGGAAACTGGCCAGGAATTACCTCAGCATGTGAATACTTAGCAGCGGAGAGATTCTGACCCGGTCTCACAGATAGACGTGAGGATGACAAGGAGGACGACAACATGTAGAGGTAAATTAGATGATCACTCTCAACACTCTCATAATGACTGATTCCATATATAACTGCAATAATAAGATATTTTCTCTCTTGTCTGTCTGTCTGTCTCTCTCTTTCACTCTGTCTGACTTTCTCTCACTCTGTCTGTCTCTTTCTCACTCTGTCTGACCCTGTCTTTATGTTTGTCTGACTCTCTCTCTCTCACACTGTCTGACTCTCCCTCTCATTGTCTGACTCTCTCACTCTGTCTGTCCATCTCTCTCTCTAATTCTGTCTGACTCTGTCTTTCACTTTGTCTGCCTCTCACTCTATTTGACTTTCTCTCTCTCTCACGCTGCCTGACTCTTCCCCTTCTTTCTGTCTCTCACTCTGTCTGACTATCTCTCTCACTCTGTCTGTTTGACTCTGTCTCACTCTATCTGACTCACACTCTGCCTGACTCTCTCTCTCTCTCTCTCTCTCACTCTGCCTGACTCTCTCTCTCTCTCTCACTCTGTCTGTCTGACTCTGTCTCACTCTATCTGACTCTCACTCTGCCTGACTCTCTCTCTCTCTCTCTCACTCTGCCTGACTCTCTCTCTCACTCTGACTGACTCTCTCTCTCTCTCACTCTGACTGACTCTCTCTCTCTCACTCTGCCTGACTCTCTCTCTGCCTGACTCTCTCTCTCTCTCTCTCTCTCTCTCACTCTGCCTGACTCTCTCTCTCTCTCTCTGCCTGACTCTCTCTCTGCCTGACTCTCTCTCTCTCTCTCTCTCTCTCACTCTGCCTGACTCTCTCTCTCTCTCTCTCTCACTCTGTCTGTCTGACTCTGTCTGACTCTATCTGACTCTCACTCTGTCTGACTCTCTCCCTCACTCTGTCCATCTCTCTGTGACTCTCTTATGTTTGAAAAATGTTGAACATTTCTTTATTAAATACTTGTTTCGCCAAAAAAAGCAAACACTGCTATAAAATTTTGTCTCATTAATTTTAAGAGAGAGAGGAACAAAAACAGATGAAAAGACATATTGTCTCTGTACTTTTATAGACTCCCAGCCAGGCGGTTCCAATGGCAATAAATTTTATACGCCACTGTTTCTTGTTCTTGTCCTCTTTTAAGTCTTGGATATTATAGGTTTGTTATCCGAATGTGTTCATAACCTCTTATGTGTTAACGCTTCATCAGTCATCAGATGCATAACTTAACAAACGCACCACTGTTACACAGTATGTATATATGTACATTGTATATGGTATAATACACAGTTTGGGACATGCTCAGTCTGCCTTGTACTGAGTCTCTTGTGTGTATGGGACTTGAGGGGTGTCAAGATAAAATCAATATTCTTTCTCTCTCTCTTCCTCTCTAGGTTGCTTGATGCCATAGTGGTTAGCACTGAAGCCTCACACCTCCAGGGTCAAAGGTTCCATTCCTGCCTGGGGTCTGTGTGCCTAGAGTTTCTGTTCTTCCTGTGTTGGGTTTCCTTCCACAGCTAATTGGCGTTCGTAAATTGCCTGTTATGTATATATTCTTCCTGTACCTGAACTCCACCTCGACCAGGCTGAGCTCCTTGAGGTCAGCGCTGAGCTCGAACGCTCTGAGGATTGGGTCTTCCTCCGTCAGCATGATGAGCGACGGACTCGCCAGGCAGCGATAGATATCCAGCCGAAACCTGAGGAAATAACAGACCTTAGCAACAGATCTTACCAATCAGCTGAACTCTACTAATAATTAGATGTTTCATAATGATGAGTACTTATTAGCTTGCATCAGGATTTACTTGGATATGGAGTTTTCTAAAAAAAAAAATAAACGTGGGCCAGATAGAGGTTTGTCAGGAGGTGCATCCAAATCATTTAAAAACTTTCAGGAGAAACCATGACAATCTTTTAACCCTAATATTGAATTGTTGTTGCTGGTCTTTCGGCTACTCCTGTCAAGAGGTCGCCACAGCAAACCATCCGATCCGCACACAACATGGAACTGGATCCCCTTCCTGATGCAACCCTACCATTTTTATTCAGACTTGGGACTGGCACTGGATGCAGTGGCTCTGGTTTGCGCATTGGCATTTACAAGTTTATTAATTAAGTTATAAAATGTTATAAATAAGTTATAAAATGTGTTCAATGTGCTGCCCATTGTGT
>JAQMYJ010000033.1:33038786-33050022 GCA_030014305.1 Clarias laeviceps | reverse complement strand
CTTGAAAATTATACTGACTGTCATTTGCATTGACTAATTATGAAAATCAGGGAAAGATATAATTTGCGTAATAATTTGGAACATGGTGTAATAGGTTTATACGTTAACATTTCCAGTCTGCGGCTTAGGCTTTTCATTACGGACCAGAAGGGTGTGAGACGAATCTCAGAACAACACTGAGCAATTGCTAGATGCTGCATGTATCCATCATCATGGTCTTCTGGCGGATTGGTTTTATTTGCATCCTTAAAATAATTTTTCGATTACAGACTGAGGGAGCGGTACACCGAGATCATAACACTGTGATATTTACCATCTGTCTCTGATAGCTTCTTATTTTAAGCTTCTTATTTTCATGCAAATCTCTCACATAGCACATGAATATGAAAGATTACACAGCTGCTCCAGCATGTACTTAGTACTACCATCTGAGTGGACTTTAATTGAACAGAAAGCTATTTGCTAATGGCTGAAGACTCTCATAAAACCCATGTCCCCGGAATCCCTCGATTAAAATCTCGCTATAAGCCCAGGCGTCTCAGGGCACTTCGGAAATACATGATGAGAGAAGATTTCTAGTGATATGAAGTGCATATTACATCATTTGCATTTTTGATACATTAGTACATCACAGATGCATTAATCCATAATGGTGTAGCAACTCTAACAGGCAAAATATACAATATATATAACTGTAACATAATTTGTACAATTCTGGGAAAAGTATTTGCCCCTTTCTGATTTTTATCCAATGCATACAATGCAAACAACATCAGAATAATTTAGCATGGAGCTTCAGAAAAATCAAGAGACAGCCCAAGTGTCAGATTATTTATTGAAATACTTTTAGTAGTTATTTACTATGGAAGAGAGAGATAGAGAGATAAACATGAGAAACTGACCGCAATGGAGGGTTTGGAGGATCGCCTGGGTCTGTGGTTGAGGAGAATATCAACTGCTCCAACCACTTCAGAGTCAATGGCCACCAACAGAGCATCTGTCGTCTGTAAACAACACAAAGTTCATAATCAGCATCTTAAAGGCTTACAGTATAATATACAGCAATTAGAAATGAGGGGAAAAGCAATTCATATACAGTAGGTATTACGATCCAACATAAAATAGTGCTAACCACTGATTTCTTTTCTTACGGGTGATAAAACAAAAATGGACAGTTTTGTTTCATTTTTTGTGAACTGCTGACAATATTTCTCCTAAATTCAAAATATAACTATTGGTAAATTAGAGTGTATATTTAAAGGAAATAACATCATCACAACACATCAAAATAACCCAAGATCATGCAGTATTTGTAGAGCTTTAACAACTCAAATAAAACAAAATGCAAATCATTTGTAAACAAATTGTGTTCATGCTTTGGCTAAATAACATCAAGAAATCAGTATTTGGTGGAATAATAACCCCGATTTGCAGTTACAGCTTTCATGCGTTTTGGCTCTACACCAGTTTTTCACATTGCTGTTGGGTAAATTTATGCCACAAAAAGCAAACAGCTCAGCTTTACTTGATGGTTTGTGACCCTCCGTCTTCCTCATGATGATATTACAGAAGTTTTTTCCAGAGCTGTATATTTGCATTTGAGGTGGTAATTACGGTGGCCCTGAAGTGCAAAACAAATGCAAAACTGAAAACAAAATAACAAAACGGAAAACATAATAACAAATTCAAAACCAAATTTACAAAACGGAAAACATAATAACAAATTCAAAACCAAATTAACAAAACAACTCATTCAATAACAAAATAACAAAACCCAAAACAAAATAACAAAACAATTTTTTGTTTGTTTGTTGTTTTGTTTTTGTTATTTTGTTTTGGGTTTTGTTAATTTGTATTGCACTTCTCGGCCAGTCCGATACAAACCGGAAAAGGTAGGTATAGTTTGTGAATGAAATGCTTACCGCTGATTGAACGAGACATCTGTCACTCAAGATATACAGTGTGTGACTGAGTATGCAAAAGTTTTGGCACCTCTTGATAAATAACAGATTTTGGTGATTTTTTGATTGAAAAGATGTTAACACAGTCTCTCTTGGAGATGGAAAAAAATGAACAATATTTTCAGCAAACATTGACGCATAGTTACGTTTTATGTCATAAATTGAACAAAAATTAAAAATAAAAACATTATTGTGGCACTGTGCAAAAGTTTGGGCACCCTACATAATCAAACAATTATGCTCCTCTGGCAGATATCACAACTTGCAAACACTTTTTATAGCCAGTTAAAAGTCTTTCAATTCTTGTACTTGGGATTTTCTCCCATTCTTCCTTGCAAAAGGCTTCTACAGTAGTTCTGTAATATTCTTTGGTCGTCTTGCATGCACAGCACTTTTAAGATCTACCCACAAATGTTTAAATCACAGGACTGCGATGTCCATTCCAAAACCTTCAGCTTGCATATCTTGAGGTCTTCCATAGTGAATTTCAAGGTATGTTTAGGATCATTGTCCTGTTGTAGAAGCCGTCCTCTTTTTAGCTTCAGCTTTTTTTTTTTTTTTTACAGATGCTTGTTTCCAGAATTTGCTGGTATTTAGTGGAATCCATTCTTCCCTCCACTCGTGCAATGTTTCCAGCAACACAACCCCAAAGCATGATAGCTCCACCCCCATGCTTAATAGTTGGCAAGATGTTCTTTTCATGAAATGCTGCTCCTTTTTTTTCTCCAAACTTGCCTTTGCTGATTGTGGCCAGAGAGTTCTATTTAAACTTCATCAGTCCACAGCACTTGTTTCCAAAACACATCAGCCTTCTGTAGATGTTCTGTTTCATACTTCTGACGTTGGATTTCATGATGGAGACGCAGGTAAGGTTTTCTTGCTGACTCTTCCATGAAGGTCTTGTTGAACGGTGCACCACCACTCCAGAGTCTGCTAAATCTTCCTGCAGGTGTTTTGCAGTCAAATGGGGGTTTTGATTTGTCTCTCTGACCAGCATACGAGCAGTTCTCTCCAAGAGTTTTCTTGGTCTTCCAGATCTCATCTTGTCCTCCACAGTTCCCCTGAACTGCCATCACTTAATTACATTTTCTCACTGTGGAAACTATCTTCTTGTAGCCTTCTCCTGCATTGTGGGCATCAATAACTTTCATTTTCAGAGTCTTACACAGCTGCTTAGAGGAACCCATGGTTGTTGAGTGTCGCAAGTGTGTGCACAAGGTTTGAAGAGTCAAAGTATTTGTAAAGATTTGAAATTGGCATTTACTAATGACAGCTGTTGCCGTGCATCAGATCTAACGAGCTGATTAAGGTCTGAAACCTTGTAAAAAGAATCTGAGACTCTGGAACTCTTGGGATGCCCAAACTTTTGGTGCCATAATGATTTTTTTTTCTTCTTCAATTTATGGCGTAAGAAGTAACTATGCATCAATGTTTGCTGAAAATATTGTGCATTTTTACCATTTCCAAGAGAGACAGTGTTAACATCTTTTCAATAAAAAAAATAATAAAAAATAACCAAAATCTGTTTTTTATCAAGGGGTGCCTAAACTTTTGCATAAGACTGTATGTGTTTGTGTGCCCTGCAGTGGATTTGCACCTTGTCCAGGGTGTACCCTGCCTTTGACATTTTTCTAGTCAAAATGTTTATTTGATTTGTGCAAATGATAAAACTCACTATTATTCTTTTTAAGTTTGTTTAACCACAACGTCTTTGCATCTAAATTAACATGCCATACAAATCAAATGACACTAAATTGAACTGAATTAAATCACAAGAGAAGATAAAACAGAACCAGATGAGCTTAAAGATCGCCGCCTTTCTGTTTTCTATCAGGATTTTACTGTGAGATGGAAATAATTTATGACTATGGTGAATATGGCACTCTGAACAAGCAGTACATTAGTGCTCCTAAAAGAATCCCACTGTTTCCATCTGTGAGTCACGGAAGTCCCGCTTTTCATACTGTCGAGTGCAAATGTCTGCATAAACACAAACCAGACGACACGCTGACGATCCAGAATGACAAAGGTTTTTCTTTTTCTTTTTCTTCTGGTCCTCTTCTTTTGACTTGACTGACCTGCGGAATCACTGCATCTCAATCCTGCAGGAAAGTTTATTGTTGAATTGAGATGAGGATTATAGAGAAGTGGACTAAAATAGAAAGCAGGAAATGATTTAAGATGCCTGACATTATGGTTATTAAGGCCAGAGAGACATAACACAGAAGATTTAAGTAAGAAATGATCAGAATCAGTACCAGTAAAAAGTTTGCACACAATTTGGATTTATTTTATGAATGCTAGAACAATACTGGAGATTTCAAAACTATGAAATAACACATCTGGCAATATGTAATAAAGTAACACCAACAACAGTCATTTTAAGACATGGAGGTCAGCTGTTCTGGAACAGTTCTTGCAAGAACAGTATTGTGTCGAGTGCATTTACAAAACCCATCAAGCACCATGATGATGAAACTGTCTCTCATGAAGACCTTCGCAAGACCAAAACTGACCTCTGCTGCAGACGAGAAGTTCATTTAGAGTCTCCAGCCTCAGAAATCACCAATTAGACAAACAGCACCTCAGATTAGAGCCTTTATGAAGCTTTACAGAGCAGAAGTAGCAGAAACATCTCAATATCAACTGTTCAAAGGAGATTATTGTTTAACAGTATAGTCCAAACTTTTGACTGCTAGTGTATACTGTATGCAAGCAAAGTTTGTGTATCTCTTTCTGAATTAAAATAATCGGTAATATTTGTCTTTATCCATCAAATACCCAGCAGGAACCCTAAAAGTGGACGACTGTTGTAATATAGTTGTAAAATGGTGTCCATCACTGAGACAGTGTTGGGACAATTTCATTTTTTTTTTAAAACACAATGTCGCACATACAACCTCAGGATAACAAACTTTTTAAACTCTATTCATAAATTTGAGTCCAAACATTATCACACAAAAGATCGCAGGCGGGTTTTTTTTGTACCCTTTCGGCTGCTTTTCACTTTGACCATTTCATTCATTTCCTGTTGTTCAGTATTTATTTATTTATTTTTGTTTGTACTGTAGTGCTCGTTGTTATGTGTGTATGTTTCCTAGCATCAACAGCTCCTCCCTAGTGGTCCAGTGGTTAGTACACAGTGCTCTCACCGCAGTACCCGGAGTTAAAGTCCAACTCACGCTGTCGGTTTGGTGCTGTTTTGAAGTCTCTGCAACGTTATAAAGGGGCATCGTTCAACATTATCCCATCGTCATGTAGTCCACGTTGATCTGATGTCATTTCATCTAATCGGAGTAATGCTAATGTTCAAAAGCAATGGGATAGCAGCGCTGTCCGAACGTCCATAGCGTTCCCAATTAATGTCACCCAAGAAGATGATTTCAAACATGCTTTATTTTCCCAGAGCAAAATGTCATGAGGGTTTTAACAATTTCAACTATTTGATTAAATATCTAATGATTGTTTGTTTCCTTTTTTTTTTTTTATTAGGGATGCGGATCAACAGGGATCACGTGATATAATCACCCAATTATCACGATACCTAGGTTACGATCCTATTTACATTGTGACTCTGTATGCATCACAATTTTATAAATTTCTCAAATTAATTTAGTTTTTTTTTTTTTTCAGATTTTGTTACAATTCTAAGCAAACTTCGCCATCTGTAGGATTATAGAGGAACAGCAGCATTTTACCACCTCAAATGCTGGACTCTGCCAACTAAACGAATAATCAAGAGCCTTTCATTAGATAATTACTGCAGTGATTAATATGGTTATTTCACCTTAAGTGCATTGAGGAGCTTCAACCAAGAAGACATGTCGTGTGGTCATGGCAAAGATGTTACTCTGGTTCAGAAGGGTCAAATTATTGTCCTGTACGAAGCAAAGAAAACAACAATGGAAATTGCTGAAACTAAGAACTGTCCAATTCATTACTAAAAAATAGAACCTGGTGGTAAAACCTAGTGGTGAATCATCACCTTCGAGGATAAACATTTTTGAATGGTGAACTTTTGGTGGGAAAATGAGTAAAAATAGTGAGAGTAAGAGCATTTCCACATGCACAATGCGAAGAGAACTCAAGGGATTAGGACTAAACAGCTGTGTAGCCTTAAGAAAATGACTTATCAGTGAGACTAAACTGAAAAATTTGCTCGAGAGTGATAATACATTAATTGTGATACATAACCAGTTAGATTTTTCCCCCCATAACCTATTTTCATCTATTTAAATTTAACGTTCTAGAAACCTCCAGTGGCCTCTTAAATTACACTCTGTTGTAATGTATACAGTACACACATTAAATAGGGCCTGCAAGGCTAAAAGATGATGGTACTATCTCTATCTATATATCTATGGAAAAACTGTTTTTGTGAACAGTTACCATAAAAGACATTCACACTGATTGTGAAATGTTCACACATGTTCCAGATGTTCTCAGGGACGACATTATGAAACAACATTCAAATACGTTACTGAGCCATCGCAAAGACCATAAACTTCCCTGTCAATCCCCCTGGCTCAATAAAATATAGGTGAAAAGTTCACAGGCCCACAACTCTTCATCCCTACACACGTACCGCAAAGGTTTTACAACACACACTCTCACAATGATAAGGAGGGAAAGACAGCGTGCCTTTAAAGAGTTGCAGGGTGACCTGAAAGCAGCAGGAACAAAAGTAACACTGAGACCAAGACTGTAGGCAACAAGCTGCACCAAAATGATCTCAGGTCCTGCACCTTACACATGACACCTCTGCTAAAAAGGAGGTACAGAGCTGCACCTCTAAACAAAATCAGAGAAATCAGAACACAATATCCTTTGTTCAGATAATAATAATAATAATGAGTTAAATAAAAGCTGAAGTCATTTGTGAAGAAAGAAGGGATACAAGTGCGATTCCATAAATATCATTATCCAACAGCTTCTTTCCCAAAGATCACACATGCAATATAAAAAAACAATAAAAACCAATCCCTGTAAACAGAAAGCTGCAACTGCAAATCATATGTCACCTACATTACACACATCTTTTCTCATCTAAATTCTGCTCTTTATTTACTACTTATTTATTTTCTTATTTGGCTCTTCTAGTACTCTTATATTTATTGACCTTTTGCAGTCATGTGACTATCATCAGTCACAAAAGTGTACTTCATCTTCAATAATTCTTTTGATTGTATAAAGCAATGTCAATTGTTAAAAGCGCTATACAAATAAAATTGAATTGAATTGAATTCAGGAGAACCATTAACTGACATCAGCCTACTATGTCTTTTTCTTGATACAGCGGTACTTCTGCAAACATATTAAAGTGAAAATCTCGTATTGTGAATCACATTTTCCCATAGGAAATAATGTAAATGCAGATAATTCGTTCTAGCCACCCAGAAATATTACAAATATTTTATTAAATTCATAAAATGTATTAAATTATTAAATTTATGATTTTATAATGATATTTTTGCATATATTGTATATAAAACATTTAGAAAAGACATGTTAACCTTAATTTATGATTCCTCTCAGCACCGGCTGCTTTAAAAACCAAACTCCTTTTTCTTCCTGCTACCGTCCTTGTTAACATTCTTGAGACCCGTGGTGCTGTGTCTTCACTAAATCTTGTACAAAATCCAAAAAAATCCACAAAATTTGGCTTTCCACTGACTCAAACAAGTTTTGATAGTCTATCGGAAGTACACGCAACCAGATGTGTGCACAACCAGATGTACAAGCAAATGAGGCGGTTGCACATATGATAAAAATGCTTTGTATGCCAAAGCAAATTTCTTGCAAAATATTATCTCTTAAGGTGAAAATTCACAACGCAGGGTGTTTGTATGCCGAGGTACCAGTGTTATTATGTTCAAGGTGTATTTTGGAGTCAAAAATATAACAAAAAGATGACCTGATGTACTAGCGGGTGTATTGTGCTGGACTTTGCAACTTATTCATAAGAGAAACAAGCATGTGAAAATGGATTAAGACTGTAATGAGGATGTGCAGAAGTTTGATTTGTTTGCATAACGTGATTACTTTGAATACACGTATGTGATTCCTCCTGGATTTGGTGGTGTTTGCTAGTGTTAGCTTATGTTTAAGCGTATGCTTATGTTGCAAATGAGACGATACTATGGAATACGCTGTGCTTTACGCTTCATTAAATGAAGTGTAGGTAACGACTCTAATACTCACATTACAAGCTTGCTATTTACTAGCTTACTAACTGTCTTGGAGTCGAATCCCAAACAGCTTTAAATGCAAAGCTAGTGCACTATGTAGGGTGTACAATCCCTTGTTCCACACACCAAGTAGTGCCCTTGATCAGGGGTTAGAGCAGGATTTGGATTTCAGAGTTGTGTTAGAAGCTAGTTAGCCTTGTAGCTCATGCTAGCCAAGAATAGAACAACACGGACGGCAGAAGCGATTCAGAATGACTTAAAAACAATTACTAAGAACAAAAAGGATTGTTTAAGATGATGTAACATTATCAGATGTGTTTCCTTGCTGAAAATGCTACTGGTTTTGAATGCAAGTTTTGGCTTTTAGCATCCGGTACATAACGTGCCGTTTGCTGTTACATGTGGCCGCGAGCATGGTGCAAAAGACACTTCAGGTGCAAAAGACTATCATGATATGCTGCTTCTCTGTGAAAGGTAGTGGTGGATTACACATCATCAAGGGAAATGAGAATGGAGTGATGTTGCAGAACATACAGTATGAGAAAAGAATTTAAACTCATTTAATACAGCCACAATACCTCGACACACAGGACTTGCATGGCCTAGTCTATATTATGGCCCAAATATTACCTGTTGATAATTTGTGGAACTCGCAAGTCCATCTGAGGGACGTTAGAGAACTGAAGATGGTTTGACAAGAAGATTGGGTTAAAGCTAATCCACAACTACTGCAGACATCTCAGAGTTGTAATTAACAACAGCTTTGCAGCAAAATCCTAATATCGGAATGACATGTTCCTTTCGTTGGGTTTAAAAAACAACGAAGACCCAATAATTGTGGTCTTTCACCATCAACCTTAGGTGCAGTAATTTCACAAAATATACCACCATTATGTGAAAAAAGAAGACTTTACCTGGCAGCCGTGGTCCAGGAGAAGCTGCAGGATATCGAGGTTCTCGTTCTCGATGGCGATAGTGACGGCGTCCTTCCCCAACACGTCCACGCAGTTGATATTCAGCTCACCATTGCGTTTTTCCTCCAGCAGCTTCTTCACCATGTAGTAATCACCTTCATAACACACACACACACATTTCTCTGATTGAACTATTAATTTCTCAATGAGACATGTAAACAAACGCATCACGTGTATACTGGAAGAAGTCATAAAAATGACATGCGAGAGTCCAGAGCCCGGGTTAGCATAAACACACAGGCAGTTAACAGAGAGATATTCTTCACTGAGCCAGATTTAGTTTTCCTTTATATGGTAAGGAAGACATTTGACTTTCATCTGCCTGTTCTGAGGAAAAGACATGGAGGTCTAGGTAACCTTTGTTTTTAAATAGGGTTTTGAGATGATCTACAGAATCTGGTTTCATTTATTTATTTATTTATTCATTTATTTATTTATTTAATTGTGTAACTCATTCTATGTATAGAGTATAATTCGCCTTACACCTTTGAGAAAAAGGCCACCAGGCACTCGTCTGCACCTTCATAGCGATTCTGATGTGGTTTTCTTCTGCAGAACATAACATTAACACTTTATTCGCATCAAAGAACCGCAGTTCATAGGCACTAAACAATAATGACAATCCCAGGACTGCACCATAAGAAAAAAAAAACAAAAAAAAAAACAATAAAGCTGCGTACTCAACAACATCCATTTCATGCCATTACAGGCTGAAACATGGTCGTGTAGCCACATCTTTTGCATTTTAAATGGTTTCAAAACTGGGTGTAAGAATGTGATCATAAAGAGGAAGATTACCAAAAAAACAACATTTTATTCCTTTATTGTGCAATGAGGAAAATGTCTTGCGCTTCCCGCTCCTGTTTTAAATTATTGATGTGCGCTGTCAAGACAAAACCAATTATGTGAGCTGGATACGTAAGGACAATGCTGACCAATTAGACACTCGAGACTGCTGTGGGATTAGAGAATGTGTGTGTGTGTGTGTTTGGGGGGGGTGGGGGTGAATGGGGGGGTAGCGTTATATTTTCACAGGGTTTTTGTGTGCAACCAAACATCCCCATCAGGATAGGAAGTTCTTTTGAGTTTTGAGTTTATTGTGACATGTAGCTGGTCCACACAATTATTTCTTTTTAAATCACCACAATATTTTCAAAACAAATAATCTTACAAAATAATTTCTAAACAAAGAAACAAAAATGCCAAAATGCTTTGTTTTGAGCACTGAGATTAAGATTTGGGTTAGATTTGGGTACCTGACTGCATTAATAGTCAAATGAAAAGTCCTCACAAAAAAAAAACTATACAAATTTAAAACTGTCAGAGATTCCTATCTCTGAGGACATTTAACTGGTCCCGCCGCCACCCCCTCAAGAAAAAATGAGAAACTGGAGTATGTGTTTGTTTATACTGTATCTTAATGAGATTTTAGTGTAGGTTGTACAGTACAGTTACAGAAGTAACTATCATTATGGGGACCAACTAAAAATTTGTCCTGGTTGGGACATTTGACGGATTGGGCCCCGTAAGGATGACTAAACAGATTATTAACTATATCTAACCTTTAAAAAAGCTTTTTTTTTTGTTTCAAAAAAACAAAAAATACACCTGCAACTATGTTTCTTTAACATCTGCAACAATGTTTCTTTAGCGTCCACAACAGTTTCTTTAATGTCCGCAACAATGTTTCTCTAACGCCAGCAACAATGTTTCTTTAACACCTGCAACAATGTTTCTTTGGTGCCCGCAACAGTTTCTTTAACGCCTGAAACAATGTTTCTTTAACATCTGCAACAATGTTTCTCTAACGCCAGCAACAATGTTTCTTTAACACCTGCAACAATGTTTCTTTGGTGCCCGCAACAGTTTCTTTAACGCCTGAAACAATGTTTCTTTAACGTCCACAACAATGTTTCTTTAACGCCCACAACGTTTCTTTAACGCCCACAACGTTTCTTTAACGTCCACAACAATGTTTCTTTAACATGTGCAACAATGTTTCTTTAACATGTGCAACAATGTTTCTTTAACATCTGCAACAATGTTTCTTTAACATCTGCAACAATGTTTCTTTAACACCCGCAACAATGTTTCTTTAACGTCCACAACAATG